>JAUCMS010000476.1:0-16988 GCA_032357445.1 Enteromius radiatus | reverse complement strand
AAAAAATATGTTTATTTTAATATATAATGCAATTAGAGTGATTTTAGGATTTAAATATAATATATATATTTTAAATTGTGTTTGAAATATGGTTAAAGTGTACCGCTGAATGTGCAGACAGGCATCTATGGTATATTAAAATCATATCATCGTTTACTGGTCCTTTTTTAATGATGAAATTGCAATTTTGTACATTTACAAAATATCTCTAAACTACTTAAATATAATTTTTAATCTGACATTATTACAAATTACACAAAGTGTACTTACGTTTGTTAAACATCTGTAAGCATTATCTGCACGTACAGCTTTTTAAGGATGTTAAGTACAATACAGGTTCAACAGAATTAATTCAATTGCACACTTGTTTTTTTTTTTTTACAAGGCTAAACAAGCATTTAAAGTAGAGCTGAACTTCTTTGCACTAGCAAAATTCTTAAAAATGGTTTATCCAGCAAAAATTGGACTGACCTGACCATAGAAGACCTTTGCAACCTTTTTCGATCATCCGACATTGATTCCCGACCTCACTGCAGCTCAGGAGCTGATCTCTGCATCCTTGTTCCAGCGTCTAGAAAAACTTTCACAGAAGAGTAGAAACAAAACAATGATTCACACACAGAACCTGATTTTGCTGAGCTCAACATGTTCCTACTGTAGGTAAACATCTCTGCTGACCCTGGTACAACATTGTGATTAACCGATCAAATCTGAAGAACCAGTTTATAGTTTTTGTGAAGTTTAGGCTTACAATCAGTGTTTAGTGCTTGTACATCAGTGTCACTCATCTATCATTAGATCTGATTTCAGGAATGGACAAAGTTAGGTTTAGGTGTAGAGATATGGTCATTTTTGGATTAAAATGTTGTTCCAGGGTCAACAAAATATGTTGAACTCATCGATTGGCGCACTCATTCACACCATAAACAATAGTCAGATGACCATTAGATGACTACGTCCACACCGACGCATGATAACTTTCAGTTTATTGGTTTATTAATAGCGTAATCCGCTTGCAGGTGTATTCTGATCGGCTGTCAATGCTTTAATCATTCATTATTATAAATGGGGTGTGGCCTCTTTTAAATCGAGAACGATTATAATAGTTTTATCCTTGGTGTAAACTAGTCTCGTATTATGGGCTTTACAACCCTTCAAGCGTTTATTTAAAGAGCGTCCAGATGAACAAACACTCTATACACAGCTGTATTCAACACTTAGCCTGTTCAAATTAGCATAGGCAGGTTCAGACATGTTTGAGGACGTACAGTAGGCAAGACTTTCCAACGTTTTCACGTTACATACTTACAGGCCATAAAGGCAAAAATGGCGGAGCTGCGTCCGCTGATTCCCGTGCTGGAGGAGTACAAAGCGGACGCGAGGCTGGTTCAGCAGTTTAAGGAGGAGGTGCAGAACTTGACGTCCAGCCTTAGCCTCCTTCAGCAGGAGATGGGAGCCTACGACTACGACGACCTGCACTCCCGCGTGGTTAGTCTGGAGGAGCGGCTACGCGCGTGTATGCAGAAGCTCGGTAAGACACAACAAAGACGTGTTTATCTTTCTTAAAGTTTGCCCAAGACATGATTCTGGCTCAACATTGTTTGTTATTCCATGTACAGTATAAGCTCAATTTGTGGCATAATGTTGATCCCCACAAATTTGTACTTGTTCCTCCGGTTGTTAGGGGAAAAAATATGTCACTTTTAATAGAAGTGAATGGAGCCAATTTGTAAACACTAAAAAAACTCTGTTTCGATATTACAGACACAAGATGTACACCATATGCATTGACATTATTTTGTGTGTCAAGTCCAATTTTTCAACTTTCGCATCTTATTTGTCAAGCGTAACCATGTGACATGCAGTGGAATGCTTTTTGAATTCTGCAAACAAAAAAAATGAAACATTAAATTACATAAATTTACATAATTTACAGATGGTAAATACTCCAGAAATTGGCCCGTTAACTCCCATTGTACATGTCTTGTTGTCACCTATTTTTTTCCCTCCAAATTATTTTTGTAGCAATTAACATTATGCCACATGTTTCTACTAAACTTGTAGTATTAATCATTTTAGAATGAAAACAAACTTCATTATTTACTTAATTTATGAATAATTTGTTCTTCGAGGACATTGACTGCCAGACTTGGCTACTCACAGACTAAACGTCTCACAAATAGATATACCAACCCAAGTAGACACTGGACTTTCCAAAATAAAAGTCATGGCATGTGTCACAAACATCTAATGGTTAATCAAAGGTGCAGTGTTAATTACTTCCAGCGGTGCTTTTAAAAAATAAAGGTTCTTAGCAGCATCTAAAGAACGTTCTGATCAATTACTATTTTAGCCAGTTCCAGATTTTCTGTGTGGTGCTTTGGAGAATAAAACAAGTTCTTGTCACATTACAAGATCTTAGCATGAGTGTTTTGGCTCCTGGGTTCTCTAAAGCACCACATGATGGCTTTTAAAATAAACAAATCTCTATTAGCATCCATGGTTCCATAAGAACCTTTAACAGCAACGAAAGCCTTCTATTTCAGGTTCTTTACAGGAGAAACGGATCTTCACATTAAGAGAAATGGAACTGATAGGAAACCGGTTCTTCTATTTTTGGAACCTTTATTTTTTAAGAGTGAACTAAAGAAGATTGGGTACAAATTAAGGCATAAAGTCAAAATCTGAACTCATTCAAATCAGATTAATCAAACATGTCGTCTGCTGTTTCCCAATGAAGAAGAGAAATTTTCAACAAGATGTCTTCAAAATGAATTTTTTTTTTCTTGGATGAAATGGAGAGCAACTGGAGACCTCTGCTCCTGCCTCTCAGATGTTTGAGATGAGCCAAGTATTCTCCAGTGTCTCTTCTGGAGTTTTCAGAGGAGATCTCAACGTCTCAAACTGTGTGATTTGACCAAAATCAAAAGTCAGAGAATTCTGTATTTTTCACCCATTTCTACCAAGATCAAATGATCTGAGCTGCTCTCCACATTAATTTTACAGCTCTGTACTCCTAGTGTATGTCAACTATTCTTTCATTTCAGTCTGTTTTTATTTTAGCAGAAACATCTGATGTAGACGAAGCTTAAATGAAGCATTACTGAGAACTCAGTTCAAGTCTCTTGAGCTATAAAAGAGTAAAATTATGCATTCTCCATCACAGCCTCCATTTCCCAGCATCCATGCACATACATACACACACACCAGCATCTTTTCTCTGGTGTGTATCATCTTTCTTGATCCTTCACACAGAGTTTCTGGAAGAGATATCTGGGCCAGTTTCACTGGACAATCAATACAGCTTTAAAACAACTGATTGATCTCTCCTTTCTCACACAAACTTGAGCTTCATCATCCCATGCGTGACAGGAACGAGTTTGTACTTTATTGTTCCAAGCCGTCGTATTTACAGCAAAAAAAAAACAACAACATAAAAATGTATTTCACAGTTTCACTTACAAACATAAATCCTCAAATCACATGAGATTAAACGAGAAAACATGAATCCAACATGTTCTCACATGCGCTCACACGTGAAATTCATTTCCTGTATGGTGTAGACAATTTGCTCAGCCTCAGAAATTGCTAGTAAATTTAACAAATAATGAAAAAGAAAGGGCAAGTAACAGCAATTAAACATGAAACAGAAGTATAGAAAGACTGAAATCCTATTCTCTTGTAAAACATATTCTAATAATCCATATTCACTACTTTTTACAGTGTATATTGACAAAACTGAATCAGTAATCTCATATATTACATTGTGTGAGAGGGTTGTGTGTTTTTCTGCGGTGAGAGAGAATCTCGGCTTTAGTCTAAAGATAGTAGCGTAATAATTTAGTCCTGTATCTCCCCCCAGACAACTGATTACAGCTCAATGTGTTCATCTCAATCGTGTGTGTGTGTGTGTGTTCAATAAGCAGGAAAATACACACACACACACACCACAGTTATTACCCACTATCACCACAGGAAGTCAAAAACCATAGTTTTTGATATTTATTTTACAATTGATCTGAATATTATCTTCTCTCTGCCTGTCACACACATGAAAAACATTCATATGTTTTCCTCGATTATAAATGACAACTTTGTTTCTCTCTCTCTTCGTCAAGAAAGCTCATAATGAAGCTCAGCGTGACTCTATTAAAGTCATTTAATCATAACCTCCACACCGCTATATATAAGATTACCACAGTAATTATGACTGAATCAGACTCATCATAACATTACAGCATTAATTCTCTAAACTCATTAGACTTGTGTGTGTGTGTGTGTGTGTGTGACAATAGGCTTCTCATAAGAAAGTGTTTTTGTGTGTGAGGTGCAATTATATATACGTGTGTGTAACTGAATATGTGTGTTGTGCATCCTGCAGCGTGTGGTAAGCTGACCGGCATTAGTGATGCAATCACTATTAAAACATCCGGGTCTCGATTCGGATCCTGGATGACGGACCCTCTTGCCCCTGAAGGAGACACTAGGGTGAGTGTAAACGCAAAAATGTATTATATAAATGCAATCAGATGTGAATTAAATTAAGTGCCATGTCAAATAAAGTCATCAAGGCAGCAAGTATAATCAGTAATATTGTGAAATATTATTGCAGTTTAAATAATCTGTTTCCTATTTATATATGTTGTAAAATGTAATTTATTCCTGCGATGCAAAGCTGAATTTTCAGGATGATTACTCCAGTCTTCAGTGTCACATGATCCTTCAGAAATCATTCTAATTTGCTGCTCCAGAAACGTTTCTTATGTTTAAAACACTTTACATTTTTATGGACACCATTTTTAAGATTCTCTGATGAATGTAAACTTCAAAAGAACAGCATTTATCCAAAATAGAAAACTTTGGAATATCATAAATGTCACTTTTAATCAATTTAATGTGCATTCCTTACATTTCTGCATTTTGTTTTGTACTTGTATAACAGTAAATTCCTTCTGTACGACAAACAGGATTCATTTCTGAGATTCATTAACATTCAGGTAGTGGAGGATAGCTGCTTATTTTATGCTGGCAGTAAAAACCCACAAGCACATAGCTGCCGGCAACCGCTTTATAACCATAAGAAAAACAAACCTCAAGGCTCAGCCGTCATACACAGATGCAAATATGCATGCTTGAGGAAAACCACGTCCTATGTTCATAACACAGAGAAAAGTTCTTACATCTAAATATCAGTCCATCATCAGGATCTGTTCAAATCTCACAGTCGCTGTGTGGCACATTAGTTCATTTAGTTCTGTTTGTTTCTGTGAACTGGTTTAAAAAATAAAAATGACTCATTTAAGTTTCACCATCATAAACATTAGTAGGAACCAAAGCATTGCATTTTATTCTTCTTTTAAGTTTTTTCTAATTCTTTATTTTGTTAGCAGCCTTACAACATTTACAAAGAGTACTGAATCACTTAGAATGAAAAATAAGCAAGCAAAAAGAATCAGTTCATAACAACCAACTATTTGCGAGTTTACTTTGACACTGTTTATCATTTTGAAAACATTTGTGAAAAAAATTCATAAAAAAACATTTGTTTGCGGGTTTATTTTTATATTGTTTATCATTACCCAACAACATTTACGGAGAGTTTTGAATCACTTGACTCACCCATTTATGAGTTTACTGTTATGCAGTTTATTATTCAACATTTATGAACAGTTTGTGAATCGACTGGAACGAGATAAACTGTTTGTAAGAATCATTTGCTTGCATTATTTATCATTCAAACAACATTTAATCAAATAAGAACAACAAATCGTTTGTGAGTTCACCGTTTATCATTTCAGACACTTTTATAAACAGTTTATCAAAAACAACAATTCGTTTGGACATCCATGGAGTTGAAGTCAGGTCACTAACATAACATAGTGGCACGAGGGGGAAATAAGCGAGGCCAAATAATTTTCCACTCGTGCAGATGTGAAGTGCTCCGGTGGGGCTCGTAATGGAGGCCGCTGAGGGGCCTGTGATAACGGGTGGAGGTTAAGAAACAGCAGACTGTGGAGGATGAATGAGGGCAGCTGGAAATGAGTGTGAGACACTCCTGATAGTCCATGCCTAGCCTAATCGTTTCCTAGACAATTGTGAAGAGGGTTTGTGGTGATGTTGTATGGCCAAGCAGAAGTGTGCTATAACATTTGACCTACAGTATCTGTCTGTCAGATGTGGTTTAAGATCTGGGCCGGTTACCAAACGTTATAGTATCGAACCCACACGGCTTGATCTATGAGGCATCAGCACTGCATCTGTGGCCAGGATCTTAACCCCAGGTTGGAAGCGACTGTTCCTGTAATAAATGTCCCGCACGCAGCTTTGCATTAAAGTGTGGCTAAATGACAAATTGGCAATTAGCAGTTGGCATCCCAGAGCTGCATATGCTTTAACTGCTGCGTTTGTGAGAAGTTTCTCAGCAAGCAGCTTTCCGGTTCTCTCTGATGAGAACAAAACTTCAAGTGAATTGAGCTGAATGATGACAGTATTGTCAGCTGCTTTACAGCTTAATCAAATTAAAACAATGTACTGTTTGAAATTATGCTGAAGACTGCATTTAATAGAGGGTTTTTTTCTGTTTGTTTTTTTTTTGTTACTTGATACAGTTAAATATCTAATATGGACTATTAATATATATATATAAATATAAATAAATATATATATATATATATATATATATATAAAATCTAAATGTAATAATCCAAATGTAAATTAGAACAATGGGTAAATGTGATCTATGGTATGACATACAGTAGCAAAGAAATACAAGTAATAAATAAAATGTAACAAATATCATGAGAAAAATGTATATAAAAATCTTTTTATAAATCTTTATCAATGTTTTATCAACATTAAGAGGTTTTTACACATTGATTTGTCAATTAACCAAATGTATAAATATATAAATAATATATATATATATATATAAATTCTTGATACCAATATAGGCTATATTGTGCAATTTATAATGTAGTTTAGCATTTTTGCGTTATTATGGTACACTGAAAAATTAGTGATGAACGTTTTACTCACAAATTGATAGCAAACTCCACAAATAATTTAAAAAAGACTGTAAATGTAGGCTGAAATTGCATTTGTTGGAGCCATTTCTTTTTCTATTATATTTTAGTTTGATCATTTGAATATGGTTAAGCTAATGATGAAGCTAATTCACATATTTTATGAACTATGATGATGTGGAAATAAATGAAACGAAAAGGCTATACAACACACGTCAATTGCTTTCCCTTATCAAGATGTAAGGAACAGGCCGCTACAGTATTTTCATGTGCAATGCACTCTAATAATTTGTCTTATTTACAATACAAAACAAATAGATGCATGTTCACAAACCACCGATTTTACAGTGTACAGCAGAACATATTCCAATACCAAAGCAAAAAAATTATTAGATCCTATTGCTAACTCTCCTGCTAGTCCTATGATTTAGAAACAACACACTTTCACCTCAAAATACACAATTAAGAACCCAAAAAGCCATTAAAGTGATGCCTAGTCCCTCCAAAGCCCATAAACGCAGCCGAGCAATTATAAATCAGGCTGCTGAACATATAACCTTCATTCACACCCGCAGCTCCCCTCTCCCTCTATTCTGTTTTTCTCACACTTTGGGTTGGAGGCTCTTGTTCTCAAAGATTGATGAGACCGTAGGCTGTATGTGTGAGACAGACAGAGCGTGGAGAGAGAGAGAGAGAGAGCTGTGTGTGTGTGTGTGTGTGGGAGTGAACAATAAGCAATATCTCAGAGCGTTTTTTGGCTTTTCTGAGATAAAAAGCTTTGGCAGAGCAGCATGTTGCTATCAGAGATACCAAGCAGAAATGGAGCAGCAGTCAAGCTCTGCGTGAGCATTACGTTAAAGCCGAACAAACACCCTGTGACCGACCAGAATATGGCCAAGTATTAATGCTGCGTTCTATATTCTGATCATATTCCTATTTGACTTCTAACTTCTGACCGTAAAGGTATTTAATAGTGCACACAGAAATTACAATAGCAGTGTTGCCACAGCTCTACGGATCAACAAAAAGTGTCCAGGCATCCAAATGCATCCCACTCTGCAAGAGTTTTATTGACATCTCACTTAAAGACTCAGTTAAAACTTATTTTCATATAAACATCACATTTCAGATCTCATAATGAATATCCATTTACTGTTTATTGGGGTGCCTAATAAATGAATATCTTTAGCTTTTAAGGACATTCATTTGATCAAAGGTGACAGGAAAGACATAATAATTTCTGTTTTAAATAAATGCTATCCTGTACATTAAAGCAGGGTTATTATAGTTAACTAAAACTGAAACTAAAGATACACCTATAAAAAATATGTGGTTTCCACAAAATGCATGTCTAAAATGATTTCAGCTAGTTGACAAAGCAGTATTTCTCTTTTTTATTTAGTTTAACTTGATGCACTAAAACAATGAAAAAACAAAAGAATGAAGAAAAAATTAAGTTAATAATGGAATGTTTTCTAAAGGATCATGTCACATTTACTGTAAGACTGGAGTAATGATGCTGAAAATTCAGCTTTGCACCACAGGAATACATTATATTTTTAAATATATTTCACTCGAAAACACTTATTTTAAATGCTAATAATATTTCACAATATTACTGTTTTATTGTATTTTTTTTTATCAAATAAATTTGAGCACAAGAGACATCTTCAAACATTTACACATCAACAATCAAGTTTTTCTGTCTAGATCTTGGCTCAAACAAATGTTTGGTGGTGTTATTTTTGTGTTTTGGCCAAAGGATGAGCTCCCTCAGCTGATTCTTGGCACTTCCTTCTACTTTTGGGGATTTTATAGTTGCCACTTCTGCCCAGGACTCCCTCACTGAGAGTAATACCACACTGATCTGTGTAAAGCTGCTTTAAAACAGTTTATATTGTGGAGAATGCTGTTAGAATACAACAAAATCTAATCAAATGTTATTGTTGCAGCCTTACAGTGAGCAACTGTGGGTTTCAAAAGAGATAAAGCTTGTGCAGTATGTTCAAACATGCAGAACGAGTGAGTTTGTATGTTGATGTATACAGTAGATGTTGTTTACTGCCTCGTGCCTCCTATAGAGAGCACACAGACGCCCTGCTGGGCCGCAAGGCTCTGGAATATTCCATAAGCGTGACTGCTCTACCTTTCCATTCGCTCACCAAGAGACAGAAGCCCCAGCCATGCTGGGAATTCTCCACGGAGAGTCGCTTTTATCCGGAATGATCTGGAATTATCCCCATAGGGTTCGTAATGCCTGGCACACAGCAACTTCCTGGCTGTCAGGTTTCACCGCCTGCGTTCTGCCACAGCCAGGGAAGGATGGACACCTTCAGTCAAGAATTTAATTAAGACCTCACTGAACACGTTCTGCTGTGCTGACAAATTCATGCCAGAACAAAAAAAATCTAATGCAAGTACAGACAAAATAAAGAACAACTTGACCTACTTTCATTGATCGTTGAAAGAAAGAGTCTGTAGTTTAACCTTCTGTACTCCACTTTTGATTCTGTGAATGTCAAGCCAGAATTCTGACCATGTTACTATCCATCCATCCATCTAGATAGTCGCTTTTATCCTGAATGATCTGGAATTATCCTTATAGGGTTCGCAATTCCTGGCACACAGCAACAGCCAGGGAAAGATGGACTCCTTCAGTCTAGATAGATAGATAGATAGATAGATAGATAGATAGACATACAGTATGGAGAGATAGATAGATAGATAGATAGATAGATAGATAGAACACATCCAGATGGATAGATGGATCGACCGATGGTTTGCTAGATAGATAGACATATGGAGAGATGGATGGATGGATAGATAGATAGACATATGGAGAGATAGATAGATAGATAGAACACTTCCAGATAGATAGATGGATTGACCGATGGTTTGCTAGATACTGTAGACATATGGAGAGATGGATGGATAGATAGATAGATAGATAATAGATAGATAGACATATGGAGAGATGGATGGATGTATGGTATCCATCCATCCAACCGTCGATCCATTTGTCTACTATGGATGGTATCTATCTATCCATCCATCCAACTAACTAACCAACCGTCGATCCATTTGTCTATCTATCTTTTCATCCATTCTTTTTATCAGACCAACTGTTGATCTGTCCATCTATTCATTCATCAATCCATCGTCCATCCACCTATCTATTCATCTATACATAATCCATTAATCCGTCCATCCATTTGCCCATCTATGTGTCCATCTATCCATCTTCGCACACACTTCACGTTTTTTTAAGTGACAACATTTTCAAATAAGACTTTGTAAAGATGGATAGATAGAACACATCCAGATGGATAGATGGGTCGACCGATGGTTTGCTAGATAGATAGACATATGGAGAGATGGATGGATAGACAACATTTTCAAATAAGACTATGTAAAGCCAACATTCAAGATTCAAAACAAAGCTTGCGTTCGACATACATTCTGACAAACATCTGCTGCGTGTTGCGCAAACATCCGACAGGGAAAGTTTCGGCAGACATACTCTAATTGAGCAAATGCTAAAAACCGACATCCTCCAGATGAAAACTAATGCACATCTGCTCAACACACTCGTGCTACAGGGACGTGTCTCATTAACTCATTTCCTTGTTTTGTTAAGTCATTTACATTAATCACTTTCTCTCTCACTTCTGTTCAGGTGTGGTACATGGACGGCTATCATAACAACCGTTTTGTGCGGGAGTACAAATCTATGGCGGACTTCATGTCGTCGGATAACTTCACGTCTCACCGCCTGCCGCACCCATGGTCCGGGACTGGTCAGGTGGTCTACAACGGCTCCATTTATTTCAACAAGTTCCAGAGCAACATGATCATCAAGTTTGACTTCAAGACATCCACCATAAGTAAATCTCAGCGTCTGGACAACGCGGGCTACAGTAACACCTACCACTACGCCTGGGGCGGACACTCCGACATCGACCTCATGGTGGACGAGGGTGGGCTCTGGGCCGTCTATGCCACCAATCAGAACGCGGGGAACATCGTCATCAGCAAGCTCCACCCCCTGACTCTGCATATAATGCAGAGCTGGACAACTAATCACCCGAGACGCAGTGCCGGGGAGTCGTTTATGATTTGCGGGACTCTGTACGTGACCAACGGCTACTCTGGAGGAACTAAAGTCTACTACGCCTACCACACCAACTCCTCCACCTACGAGTACATCGATATCGTTTTGCAGAACAAGTACTCGCACATCTCCATGCTGGACTACAACCCACGAGATCGTGCGCTGTACGCCTGGAATAACGGACATCAAGTCCTGTACAACGTTACACTTTTCCACGTCATCCGCTCGGAGCAACTGTAACCTCTGAGGATGTGTGTGAAGACAATCTTTAGGAATGTTCTTCAACAGATTGATATATATATATATATATATATATATAAAAAAATGCTATGCTAAATGAAAATTAAACCTGAACAATAGATGTGTGAATGAACACAAAATCATGAACAGATGCCAAAAAAACGAAATAAACGAAGCCACGCCTTTCTTTTTTTACAAAAGGACTTTACTTTCTAGGACACTGTCTGATCAGATGTTTTCCAGTAGCACTTAAAAGACATTTCTCCATGCTTTTCTGCGCACTGACATGTAAGGAACGTTGGGATTAGTTACGGATTAGTAGCCCACACTCAACCTCATAAACTGAGCGTGTGCAGGAAAACCGATGGTGCTTCACTCGGCAAACTAACACGGACGGCTTACCAGTCTGTGCAATATCCTAAGTCCAACTTGTGCGCTTTGCAAAGCTCATTTCTTTAGGTAATACGAAAAAATGTGATTGGCCGAAGGCATTGACTGTTGTAAGCTCGTTCAAAGGACTCTCGTGAGATTTTACTTGAACTTGCCTGTGATTAAGTTCTTGTGACGTGGATCATATCATGGTATTTTATAGCGACCTACATATATGTAGCACCTGAGAACAGACCAAAGCGTGCTATTAAAGTCAACATGAAATCACACATTCCCGGTCTTAATATGCATAATTACCGTAACTTTCTCCGCCTCTCAAACAACCTTCATTTTTGGAGGACATCCTCAAGAGCTCTCATTTGAACCATTCTGGTCATATTTAGCAGTGCAGTCAGTTCCCGAAGGATAAGCTCAAGTCTTTTCGAATTTCCTGATAACACAGAAACATCATTTCATGTTGACTTTAAACCTTCTCTGGTGAGTTTATCACCCTTCAGGCTATGATACACACGTTGTTGTGCTTGTAAATGGATGTCAGCTGCATCTGCATCGTGATTGCTACGATACGCCAACTCCGCGTAACAGATGTGCCGGTTTTACTAGCAGATGGTTCAGGTACAATCTTACTCCGATTTAGTCTCCGTGCTGGTGAATTCTTGTAAAATGATTCTTTAGTTTTGCATGAGCAGTTTCTACATGCGCAGGTGTGCTCAAAGGAATGTTTACCTGTGTGACGCTGTACATGACTGATTTGGGGTCAGGGATGGTGGGAGGGAGGGACGTTTGGTTTGGTTATAGTCTCTAAGAAACCTGGGAATTAAAAAAAAAAAAATGCTTGTTTCTATCTGGTATGTTTCGAGTGGCTTGTTTCTTAACGCCCATTCTTGATTTTTGTAGATTTGATGTTTTTTGTAATTTACAGTAGTACTGTCTGCTTGGGTGATGCTTCGGTGTCTTTGTTTTAGTCCGTTGGTGTTAGAAAGCCACATTTCTGTCACGAAAACTATCGATATCAGAATGTAAAATGTCACTTTGGAGGACATCTAAAATATGAATATGAAACTATAAGATCATTGAGCAGTCTAATATATAATGTACTCATTTTATCAAGGCTCATACTGTCTTGTGAAGCTAATTAGCTGAAGCTAATTCCAGCTTTCATTCTTTCTGCGCTTAGCTGGATGTGTGTTGTACCCGCAATACGATGATTCTTATCAATAAAAGAGGATTTATGTCCTGATGTCATCATTCGGCGTTGATCTCTGAGCGTGTTTCATCATGAGGTCAAGGTTTTATCCTAAATGTTGAAAGAAATTAGCACAAAAACTTGCTTATTTTCGATGTACAAGACTTCTTGATGAACTAGATGTTCGTTAGACAAGCTGCATTAGCTTTTATACATGCGGAGGATAGAGTGAAATAAAGTTCATGAACAGATTCTGCATTAAACTGCTAAGAAAAAAGTTATCATGGTATCCAGTTACATAACATGACTGATCAAAGATTATTGCTTTCCGTTTCCTATTTTTAAGTGCCTCCAAAAAATATTCTAATGATTATTACTGTTATTATACAGTACAAACCACAGTCAAAGCCCAGCAGGAATAAAACATTTTTACAAAGTTGCATTTATTTGCAATTTTTACAAAAATGTCATCTGCTTGTTATGTAACATGACCGATTAAAGGTTATAGCTTTCTAGTTCCTATTTTAAAGCACACGTCACAAATGTTGTAGTCATTATCACTGCTATCATACAGTACAAACCACACTCTCAGCACAGCATGCACAAAATGTTTTAACAATGTTGCAGTTTGGTTGCAAATTTAAAATGTGTGCTGATAATAAAACAATACAACAACAGCCTACTGTACTTATGAGCCCACACGGGCATAATGTAGCAATGGCTAGCTCAACTAAAACAATGCTGAGCATTGCTAGTGTTTGTCCTGCATGTTGAAGGGCTCCAATTAAATTAAAATGATATACTTTGCAGAGACATTCTTACCCAAATGTAGTTGTAGTCTACACCAATCACAGTACTGCCATCTACCAGGACAGGGAGCTAAGAATTACATGGTGCTAAACTTGCTAAGCTAGTTTTATAAGGGCAAAAAGGCAGGAGTGAACATAATTTTGACTTTGTACTGTATTTTTAAGTTTAATATTACTGAAGGTTTGTGGAGTGGAATGAAAGGAGCAGATACTAACACTAAAGAAAGATTACATAGATATATATTTTATGTATATATTGTATGTTAAATTCTTCATTATTTCTCTGATGGTGGAAATGGTCATTTTCAGAGCTCTAGCTCTTTTCTTAAAGCCACTTCACTAATTGGTAAAGCTCAATTATCTTTTGCAGCACATCATAAATATATTCTTTGGTTTTCTCATTTCTCATGTGTTGATGATTAAGGGATTTTGGGCTTTGTTTTCTCTCCTGTATATATTTCTGTGAAACAGGAAGCCAGGGCTGGCTATTTTCATGTCCATAATCACCCTGGCGTGCTTAAAATTGTGAATATGAATGGGAATATACTTCAGAGATATTTTACTCATAAAAAAAATCTAGGGGTGCTAATAATTGTGGCCAACAAGTATTGGAGAAAAACATTTATTTTAACACAATGATATTTTCTCCTCATTTCAATTGTTTTAATTCAATGATAGATTCGAATTTTGAACAAAAGATCAAAAGGATAAACAATGCAGATTTATTTTCACAGCCACCTTTGCTCAGATTTTGCCAATATTATATGTGGAGAGCACTGTATATAAATACCCACACATGCAGTATATAGTTTGAGAATATTTAATTTATATATTC
Source organism: Enteromius radiatus (assembly GCA_032357445.1). Taxonomy (NCBI): domain Eukaryota; kingdom Metazoa; phylum Chordata; class Actinopteri; order Cypriniformes; family Cyprinidae; genus Enteromius; species Enteromius radiatus. The sequence continues at coordinate 2,395 of JAUCMS010000476.1, read as the reverse complement.
AAATTTTTATATTTTATATTATACATAAAGGCGTAATTATGCAAAAAAAAAAAAATTTTATTATGGATGCGATTAATCATTTGACACCACTAATATATATATATATATATATATAGAGAGAGAGAGAGAGAGAGAATATTACAACTTGATATAAAGAATATTACAACTTAAATAAAATTTAAATATTATATAGTTTATATGAATAAAATATAAAATACAACCTGACATAATAATAAAATATTTTATGTAATAGTAAAAATACCAACTAAATGTTTTAAATTAAAAATATAAATAAATTAAATATATAATATTAAAATTAAATTCTGAAATAAAACATACATGTAGATACTTTCTTCATCCAAATAATTCTTAGCAGAGAAAATCCTGCCATATAATTCTCACTGCTTCACTACTAGTAGGAAATACCAGGAGCCAAATGAGCAGCAAAAGCAGCTTTTTGTTGATTTAAAAAAAAAAAACCCCACAGAGGTCTCACCTTCTAAGCTAATAATGGAACTGAAATGGGCAGCAATGCAGTGAGCAGATACAGCTGCACATGAATATAAGAGACCCGAGGCAGTGACCCCTTGTGTCCTGATAAAAATATGATGGGATTTAGGCAAAAAGCATTAGACGTTCAGAATGAGAACCTATCATCCCTCTATCTCTCTGGAAATGGCCCTGAAAAGTCAAACTTCCTTCTGATTCTCTTTTTCTCTTTCCGTTTCCATTTAGATAGTGTTCTTATCTCTCTCATGTGGGTTTTTACAGTCTCTCTCGGTAAAGCTCAACGATAAGTCTTCAATCTGCTAATTCCTGTCCCTTCCCCCTTCTCTCATCCTTCCTGTTTCTCCTGTCCTCCGTAAGCTCTCTCTCTTTCTCTCCTGCTGCAAGCTGTCCGTCCTGCCATCCTCTCCTCTCCCTCTTCCCCTTTCTCTCTCATTTGATGTTTCAATCGATGAATAAATGATTGTTTCTATTCTGAGCCGCTCGGTCTGGGAGAAACGTAGGGATTGAACAAAATACAGAGTGAAATAACAGACTCTCTCTGTGTGAAACAATGCGCCGTCATTTTTGACTGAATCAATCTACATCCTAAACAGGGCAGAGATTCTTCTTTTCAGCTCAGCTCTTCTCCTCACATCTGTCATCTTCCACCTCATCATCAATCACTCTTTCTCTCACGTCCTTCTCTCTCTGCCAGCCAGTTATGCCATGGATGTTCCACTTGTGGCCTACGGGCCAAAAACGCCCAGTCAATCATTTTTATAAGAGAGCGAAAGAGCACGCCGTGTGGAAAAACTCAACGTCATCAATTAGCAGAATGTTAAAGGTCTGTCTGGCAAAGGTTCAGTTATCATACACAAACTGTAACGATGTCATACACCTCTCTAAAAATCACCCTGAAACTCGCATATATCTTGCTCCTTGAAAAGTCGAACACATGACATGGACCAAGTTCCAATCCTCATACTATCCACCCTATGAAGTATACAGTAGTAGACTAACATTAGCATGTCCCAATTCATTAAAAACACCAAGGAAAATTGGCACCAGATGGTACAAAAGCATGAAAATTTCAACATTAATGAGAACGGTAACATACTGATACATAAAACTTTTTTGAAGTAGAAAGACTTACTGTATATACTAATAGTATGAAAAGTTCATTTGCAAAAACAGCTAACTGATTACTGTTGTTGTTGTTTTTTGTTTTTTTTACAGTTTTCAAAAATCTAGTTTTTTCATTGTGTATTCCAATTAATCTAAGTCAAACTTTTTGATTAGGTAAAAAATAACAAAAAAATAGGTCTACTAGCTAAGTAACACAACAAAACATTAAAAAACATGATAACATAATAAAAAAAAACATATGTTTATATAATAAAAAAATACATAAATGTATATTTTTAGAAATTAAATTAAACCAAAAACTGTTTTTAAGTCAATTAAATACGTTCATTAATTTCTTGAGAAAACTGAGCAAAAAACAAACATAAACATGCAACAAATTGAATAAGCTTAAAGACAAAAGAACATTACATCATGAAATAAAGTCAATTATGAAAATACATATAGTGTATACATAATACATATTGTGTGAATTGTTTTAAAGCAGCTTCACAGTAACAAAATTAACAAAATCCAAGTAAACGCTGCATTGTTTAAAAATATGATACAAATCCAAAAGCCGAAAAGCACACAACAGTGTCATGTTCAGCTCAAGTTAGTTCAGTGATAATTCAATTCAGTTCACTGACAGTTTCAATGTAGCAAAATTCATCTGATTCTGAAATTAATTTGATTCAGCTGTAAGAAAAAAATGACGGACGTTGAAGATCTTGATGAAGATGTTTATTGCAGTAAAGCAGTGACAAAGCACATGTGGTACCTT
>JAUCMS010000475.1:0-11940 GCA_032357445.1 Enteromius radiatus | reverse complement strand
GTATTAATTAGAACTCAGGTGACTGAGAGCATGAAAATGGACCTGACCTGGGATCAGTGGTAGTTGAAGGCGTGACACATATACAGCATTTATTTTGAATAAACATTTATTTATTTACACAATTTACAAGTTAATGCAAATATTAAATTATGCGTTTATTTCTTTACAGCTGTTATAATAGAAATATTTTAGTATTTTTATAACTATTTAAAATATATATTTTGTGGACTGAAATTTTTATTAAAGAAAGTATATTAGACGCCATATATTAAATTATTTGTTTGTTTTTTACTAAATAATAAATTGAATTAAAAAATTGACATCTTAATAACCACACACATATATTTACCTGGTATTTTTCATGTTATGGGGATCAAATATTCCCACAAGAATAGTAATACCAGGAAATGTTGACCTCGTGGGCACATTTTTAGATCCCCATGAGGAAACAAACATATACATCAAATTAAAACCAAATTAAGTTTTCTAAAATTCTAAAAATGAACATTTTGGAGTAGGTTTATAGAAAATAGAGTTTGTACAGTAAAAAACTGCATAAATTCCATACGTTAATTTACTTCATGAGTGATTTGTTCAGTAATTTTTCACAAGTGCCAACTGCCACATTACTGTTAAACCTGGGAAATGTTTAGCTAAGTGTTAGAATAATGAATAATAATGCTTCAAAGAGCGAATCTCTCCTCTAAATAAACATTTTAAGGCAAGACAAGGTTACACTTGGTCTGTTTCTTTTAGTGTTTACTAACTATGATCTTCAAGCATAGTCAGACAAGCAAGAACTAAAGCTGTTAAAGTGTCTGTCGGGACAATGATAGAGAATGAAAGGTATTCTCACCTAAAAGACACACGTCAAAGCTTCGCCACAGGTTCTTCTGTCATCTGTATATGTGTTTAAAACGCAGCCTTGAAATCTTTACCACGGAAAGCTTATATAAACGTGTATGTATATGTGCGGAGAATCATGGGAGGAGGTAAAGCACTGGTTTCCGTCCCCAGGAGATGCAGCTGTAGAGCAGATAACTGCAGTCAGATGAGCTCATGCCTCATGAGACCGAATCAAACGGCTTCAAAGAGCTCAGATGCCAATAACACGAGACGTCCATCAAAGACACAACCCGTCTGTGCCTCTGGTATCTGTCAGCGGCCGCACACAGCTTCTGACAGGAGGATTAGCCAGGAAGAAATTTACTCATCTATGATATGTTCATGGAAAGACATTTTAGATGAAATCAAGATCTAAACATGCCACCCCGCCCCACCCCCCCCACCCCATCCTAACAGGAACTGTGTCTGTAAAGAGGCTGTCAGAGACTCTGTGTCAAATAAAACTCTGTCGGATGTGATACAGAAATAGTTCACCCAAAAATGAACATTTTGTTATAATTTAATATCGTTTCTAAGCTGTACGACTTTGTATTTACATGCAAAAGAGTGAAGAGCACTTAAGATTTAGTTTTTTTGTGCTTGCTGTACGTGAAGGGCACCGTTCACACATCAGTGTCACCTTTGAGAAACTTTCTGTAATGTGTTTTATGACTTATTATCATATTTGGTGAAAATAACACTAATTGAAGGGGCAAGACACTTTTTTCTGAGATATTGTTCTGTTCTCTGAGTTAATTATTAAAATTAAACATTTGTTATGTGACTTTAATGGGAAGAAGTCGTCACAGATTGCATATTAATGATGTCTGAATTTTGGTAATGGGGAATAAATTAACATATGTTAAATGTCTTGGTTGAGATAATTTTATAATTTGCTTCTAAATAATACATTTGTTTTATTTAATGTGTGTGTTTTTTTTGTTGTTTTTTTTTGGCATTTTCTGACTGCATTCAGATTCAATTGAACTGGAATAATAACGCTAGTGCTGTCAAACGATTAATCACATTCAAAATAAAAGTTTTTCTCTACATAATATATGTATGTGTACTGTGTACATTATAGTTTTTTTCTGAAAAGCATTACTTTCGTCCCTGCTCCCCAATAATAATTATAGTAATATACTGCCTGTAATGCTGTAGGCGTTCCCTGTGTTTGTTTATTCCTGTCCATGTGCTCTTTGTTTGTTTTCATTCTGTCTCCTCATGTGCTCTCATCATTTGTAACCCCGCCCGCTCATTAGTGCGTGTCCCTCTGCCAGCCGTGTCCACCAGGTGTGTCGTGTTTGTCTTTAATTAGAACCATGCCCTGTGTAGTGTCTATTGTCGGTTGGTAAAGTATGTCTGCAGTTCACGTGTACGCGTCGTTCATTGCACTTTCGCTCAGCACTCTGTTGTTTTCTAGTTTGATTAAATGTTCACGTCTCATCGAATCTCTGTCTCTGAGCATGTTTATCCGCTGAGGAAGCAAGAGCGTGACACAACCAGCAACCGTTACACTGCCATTTTTATTAGTTTTATTTAGCAAGGCAGCATTGAAATGATCAAAAATGACAATGTCTCTCTTGAACTTTGTTCATTAAAACTTTCATAAAAATGATATAAGCATTGCTGTTGAAAATCAACTTAAATAAATTACATTTTACAGTATTTTCACAAAGAAAATAATTATCTTAAATTGTAATATTTTACAATACTGCTGATTTGACTGTATTTTTAATCAAATAAATGCTCTCTAATGTTAGCTTTAGCCATTTCGGTAACACTTTCTTTTACAGTTACACCTATTAGTTTCTGACTATTAATAGCAACAACTTAAGAATTTATTGAGGAAAAGTCGTAGTTAATAGTGAATAACTGTTACCTATTCTAAAGTATAACCATGATTTATACACTAAAAGCCTACCAACCTCTCCAAACTGTGAGTAGCCTATACAGTATGTTTGTGTTATATCAGGATCTTCTGACTTTAGTGCAGCCAGATGAATTTTAATTATGTTTGCAAAAGGTTATGTTCATTAGCCGACAAACATTAAAGAATTTTCCAGCGAACATAGTAACCAACATGATGATCAACAACCAGCCAGACCATTTACGAACCTGGAGCTTATTTAGAGATATTAAAAGATGATATTCGGCTCGTTCTGGAGAGATAATGAGCTCTCATCACTAATTGGCTTCCACCATTCGACACTGCAATAGGAAAAATGTCATGGAAATGATTGACTGTACAATCAAGCCTGAACCCTCCGGCGCTCGATTTTGTCACAGTGTGAACCGAGAGCGAAATCAGCTCGTGACATAATCAGCAGTGTGATATCATGCGTGTTTATTTTCATGTAATATTTAATATCCCTGATTGATAGCTTCGATCTGCTTCCTATTAAACACAATGAAGAGTTTCTGTGGAGAATGAGAGAATCAGATGATTGCGGTTGCATTATTTCTTTTGAATTCGTGCTCGGTGGTACAATTCCGATCCGCCTGACTCAGTCTCGTTTATTGTTACATGGTCTGATGCGGTTTTGTAATCGCTGCTGAATCCACGAATGCACACACCTCATTAGTGTCTGAGAAAACACTGTAAATAATAACTGGACATGATTTATTGCGCTTGCTGTGTGAAACAGATGCAAGTTATATTGAATTACCTGCAGCACGAATTTAAAGAAACAGTTCACCCAAAAATGAACATTTGCTGAAAATGTAGTCAGGCTATCCGGGATGTAGATGACTTTGTTTCTTAATTAAATTTGGAGAAATTACTTACTTTCTCACTCTAATGGATCCTCTGTAGTGAATGGGTGCCATCAGAATTAAAATAATTCACAAGTACATGTTTTAAAAGGTGGCTAATTCGTACAAAACCTCACTTATTTGTCTAGGTGTAGGTCATTTGTTCAAATTCTTACAAATTGGCAACTCGTAAATCACGTACGGTTTAGCAAAAATCATATGAATTCGTAGGAGTGAGGTTGTGCAGATTTTACGAATTGGCGACCTCTTAAAATATGTACAAATTGCTGTAAAATTCACATCTATCCACATGACTCCAGTCCAAGAGTCTTGTGACAGGAAATGATGCGTAACAAACCTAAAATCTCAAGGTTTAACCATTGCTTTTCAGCTGAAAAAAGATTCCTCTATCAATAATATTGCTTTCTCCAGTGAAAATGTACTTTTTTTTCCACTAGTATTATGGATTATGGATTCACAGTTTAGCCAGAAGCAAAGTTTTAAAGTTAAAATGTCTTAATGATGGACAGTACATTCAGATTTTCACTTCTCAAGATGTTAATTGATGGACTGGAGTGGAGTGGTGTGGATTAATTACTGTCATGTCCTTATCAGCAGTTTGGACTCTCGTGCTGACTGACTGCAGAGCATCCATTGTTGAGCAAGTGATTTTTCCAAATCTGATAAAGAAACTAACTCATCTACATCTCATATGTCTTGAGAGTAAGTACATTTACATTTTGCTCTTGCATTAAGGACTGTGAACTGTTTGCCTCTTCAGACTGACCTTGGATCAGCACTGCTGAGTTGATCGGAGTGCGGAGAACCCACTATTTGTATCAGTTTGCATGTAGTTGTATCAGGATCATCTGATGCTATCAGGGTTGTATTTCGATCGTTTAGCTGGATTGGGTGGTCTTTCTTCCTGGCACTCTTAAACAGCAGTAAGGACGTCCAGCTGTTCTCCGGGCAGTAGAGAAACGAGCCCCCTGACGTCTGATTAAGTATTTCATAAATGTTGCATGGAGAGCTGATGGGTGTAATTGGCCACACCATCCATCCTGCCTGTCAGCACTAACTACCTCCTGGGGCCGCTCACAACGCTCACTTCCATAGCTCTGACACTTTTAGCTCTTGTATTTTTTTCGGGTCATTTTTTAAAAATGGAAAAAAAAATCTAAATGTTGCATTTGCATGGTAGAGCGACAGATAATTACTATGTACAAGCTAAAACATGGGTTTGTTTCTTTCAAAATTTTTCTATGAAAGACATTTAGCAGAGTTTTAGAGAGAGATTTTTTATTTAAATGTGTAAAAGAATGTGATTTTAGAACTTTTAGTAAAAAATCACGATTTTACTTTTAACTGTAAGTTCCGTTCACAACCTTTTCATGGGAATATTTTATCCATAACAGGTCCCTTTTTGACATAGGGTTAGTTTATATTGCATTTATATTACTTACGTAATAATGACAATTTCAAAATGTTATGTATTATTTGCATATGTATTTATTTTTTTATTTATCATATACTGTAGGCTGCATTTCTTTAAAATGCAAACCAGCAAAACCAGTAATAATTTAAAATTTAAATCATTTTCAAATATAGGTTGTCACATATTTACAAAGTTGAAAAATGTATTCTAGAATACAGCCATCAAGAAAAATAACTATTATATTACTGTTATTTTAATTTATCATGATGATTATATGCAAGTTTAATTATTATAATAATAACAAAAATAAGTATGATTAATTTTATTTACATGTATTATGTTTATTGGTGCGCTTACAGTACAGTCTTTTTTCTTGTTTAATAGAAACACAATAACATCATTTTAAATGATAATATTAGGAATTTCACTGTTTTAGCTTATTGGAGATGTAATGTATAAAGTGGGTTAATGAGAATAACTATAATAAATCAGGAACTAGTTTAGGCGTAGTGCAGTATTTCTAAATAAATATGTATAGAGAAACTGAAAAAACAGTCATGATTTACAATTATAATTTGAGCAAATTAATCATTATTATCAGTTTAACCTTGATGATGCATCCCAGCACTGCTTCATACTGTATCTCACCTTCTGTTTTTATTTTCATTAATTAACAAAATTAACACTGACAGCTTTTTTTTGAGACGATCACCTGGAGATTCAGCTATCAGAAGATGAAAAGACTAAGACTGGAAACACACACGCAGTCACACACATAGTTCCTGGTTTCTCAGAGAGATCTCAAGCATTTGGGCCGTGAGAAAATCTGCCACTGTGCGGATCTTCTGACAAGCATTTCTGAAAAGTAAATAGTTCAGTCTAATCTTACATAATCTTCACGTGGCCGCACGCCTGTCTGCGCTCTCAAACATGATTCATTTCTCTAAATAAACAATTCATGCCATGCAGAAGATCTCCCTCTCTCTTAGAGTTAAAAGTTTTGCGTACGCAACAGCACATGATCAGCGCGTCTCAGTAGAAACGAATTGCAGATCCGGGGTCAGAACTCGGAGAACATCAGAACAACAGAGAGAGCGCTTGTCCTATTTACATGCATTACTGTCCACGGATCGTTAAAGCCTTTGAAGAACCTGATTCTCATCAGATGCTCCTGGAAATGTGCTGCAGAGTCGATACTGCGAGCTTCAGCCGGACCCAAACTAGAACAATAGAGCTGTTCAGTTTATAGTCATCCTGAAACCTGGAGGTAAAAATCGTTATTTTGAGCAATGGCTTCCCGTGGGAGATTCTTTTGAGACTTTGGAGTAAAGTTCTGAATTTAAGAGTAAAATACGGTCTGTGGTTAACGTTGCTCGTAGAGACTGTCATATTTTGTTTTACAACATAAATGACACGCTTTTCTACTTTTCTCAAAAGAGCTCGTTCTCTGGGGGTTTTTTGAACTGCAAACTGAACCATTGACATGGCGGCGCACGGCATGCTGGGAACTTTCACAGTCTTTTATTATTAAGGGAAAAACAATAGAAATTGCTTTTAATCAATTGAATATGACTCTGACCACAGAGAAATAACAGACTCTTCATCTGAAATAACCGTAATAAGCTTTTGAGAAACATTGGAGCTGATGAAGCCAGGGGTTGCGGTGGATATCAAGGTGCGCTCGTGCACTTTCAACACTCTGTGAACGGCGTCTGTCTTTAATCAGTTCTGTCGTTCACACTAACATCAGCCCGTTTCACACATTTACATAAACCCATTCGCAGTCAGAAGCAGTGATACATGAAGATCATGAGAGTTGAGACTTGTATTACCGTTTAATCAAAAACCATCTTTATTTTTTATTTTTGTGTACTAAAATGGATTTCATTCGTTCGTAAAATGTTAATTTACATATGCAAAATGGGTAACACTATAATAAGGTGTCATGTGTTAATGTATTAACTAACATAAACAAACAATGAACATTATTACGGTATTTTTAATTCATTGTTAGTTCATGTTAGCTCACAGTGCAATTAATGTTAACAAAAACAACTTGTGATTTTAATAATGCAATAGTAAATGTTGAAATTAAGATTAAAACTAATATTGATAAATGCTGTGGAAGTATTATTCAACTAATGTTAAGTAATAAATCTTATTGTAAAATGTTACTGTAAAATATTTATACTATGTGCATATCTATTATATTTAACTTATGTTTCAAGTGAATATTCATATATATTTTACCATGATACATTTATTTCATGAAAATACAGTAAAAACGGTAATATTGTGAAAGAATTTAAAATTTAACTAATTAAACGTAAAAAACGTTTTTCATTTTGTATATGGGTCATTTTTAATGTATTAATTTAGTTTTTTATTCTGCTTTATTAATAGGATTTTATTTGTTTCTAACAAAACGATAACCATGAAGGGGAAGATTACCGTGAATGGAAAGAAAAAGAAAAAAAAAAGCTACAGTATGTGTTGTATCATTATTACATTATTATTACTATTATTATTATGCACGCTAGTACTTAAATACTACTACTATTATTCAGATTGTCATTGCTGTTCTATTGCTGTTTTTGTGTTTACCGTATGTTGTATGTTTTGCACTCACAATAAAAAAGTCCCTTTTTTATAAAACTGAAATCACAACTAAAACAAACTCAAGGTGTTGAACCTGTATGTGGCAGAGGGGAAAAATGACACCGTTTATGCTGTACATTCATTCGTAACTGCGTTTTATACGGATATCTTAAAATCAATATTTTTTTTATTTTTCACCTTTACCCTTGTAGTCGTTGATTTGTCATAAAATAGTAACCTGCTCTCTTTAAATGTAAAAGCTTTTCACTTGTTTGTAAGTCTGGTTGCCCTGAAGGTCACGCGCACAGATGGAATTTTCCAGAGTGATTTATGTTGAATTGATAGATAGAGCCGTGCACACGTATCACTGCTGTGACCTCACAGAACTTATCAGAGCTTATCAGAGGCTGATTTCACCAGCTCACAGTTAAAATAAACCCACGGATACCTGCACACACATTGAATCTGGTCCAGGTTGACCAGGGGAGAGGCGAAAAGGTCCCTTCTCTCATTCTGTGAGACGGCGAGGGAAAACACGAATGTACTGTAAAGAAGGACTTTGAAGTTAAACACATTTATGGTATTGAATACATCTGAAGGAGTGGAAGCAACAATATTTGGACGGGTATTGATTTTCAAAACCGCAGACAGGAAAGTTTTTACCGCTTGGAGCTAAAATACCGTCTCCTTTACCAGTTTAATGTGCAAAAACAACCATAACAGCTGCAAGGCACAGACGCTCTTCACATAGTGGATTGAGTCACATTCTGTAGGAAAACTGTAATTTCTGTCTTATTGCAAGCTAGACTTAGTACTTCTGACATTTAAACTCGGAAATATGTATATGTGTGTCTGTGTGAGTAGATATACTGATCAGCCAGCCGCAACATTAACACACTCATCTCACACATCTCTGATACATAAAGGCATGGACTCCACACGACCTCACATTAGCAACAGTTGTCCTCTATGGATTGGCCCAGCAATTTGAAGGCGAACTCTATATGTTCCCCAAACAATTCCTGAACAATTACACTGTAGCAGTGCACAATGTCCTGCTGAAATAGGACACTGCCATTAGGGAATGCCATAGCCATAAAGGGTTGTGTGTGGTCTGCAACAATCTTTAGGTACCATCCACATGAATGCCGGGACCCAAGTTTACCCAGCAGAACATTGTCCAAAGAAAACTGTTTATTTGAAGTGTGCAATATCTTGCTTAAAGGGATACTCCAACCCCCAAATTAAAATTTGATCATTAATCACTTACCCTCATGTCCAAAACTTCCCAGTGATTACACTTTATGAAAAACATTGCCAGAATAATCCATCTGCAATTAGTGGTTCAATCTGAATGTTTTGAAGCATTGTGAATACCTTTTGTAGGCAAAGAAAATAAAAATAACGACTTTATTCAATATTTTTCTCCTCTGTGCCACTCCGAGTCATTGTAGGACCGTTTTGGAGAATATCCGCTAAATGCACTACTTACACAGTTCTGTGTCAGCCAGGCCACAAGGATGCGCTGTAATCAAATCACAAACATGGATATGCATAGAAAATGTATCATGGCTGACAGAAGAGTGTACATTTGCATCCCAAATTTTCAATAATTGTGCCATGGTCGACCATACAGAGAAGACAAATTATTGAATAAAGTCATTATTTTTATTTTCTTTACGCACTAAACGTATTCTCATCACTTTGTAAGATTCTGATTGAACCACTGATGGCAGATGTAGATGTTTTTTCATACTTTACTGGATCCTTGACAGTGTTCATTACTTGGCAGTCAATGGAACAGTCACAAGCCTCCCATTTTTCATCGAAAATATCTTAAATTGTGTTCCGAAGATGGGGTGGAGTATCCCTTTGAAGAGCACACTGTCATCAGGAAGCATCATTGCTATGAAGGGGTCTTCATAGTCTGTAACAATCATTATGTAGGTGGTACTTGCCAAAGTAACACGCGCATGAATCCCAGGACCAGAGCGTGATTCTGCCTTCTCATAGTTCCAACTCCTATCTCTTCCCCAAGCAAACACGCAACAAGCCAAACCACCTGATATAAAAGAAAATGTGATTTATCAGAACAGGTAACCTTCTTCCATTGCTCTGTGGTCCAGCTCAGATGCTCACACAATCATTCAAGCACTTTTGAAGGTGGACAAGGATCATCACATGCACTAAAACTTGCCTGACTAGGTCAGACATAACATCATTGATTCAATCAATGGCGAGAGTTTGGGACAAGACCCTGTGTTCGTCTGAGCAATTCCAGACTGTGGAGAACACTTTCTGATTTTACACGCTTCACCTTGGAAGAACAGGAAGAGATTGAAAAGTGGTCATGTAAAACTATATTATGGTTTGTTTGGTGCAATAAACCTTCAGGGCAAAAATGACTATATAAGTGTAGGATGCAGCAGCTCTCTCCCTCTCTTTCTCTCTGTTTATTTGAAATGTGGCAGGGTGCATTATCCTGCTTAAAGAGCCTGTTGCTATGAAGGGGTGTATGTGATCTGTGAAGATTTTTAGGTAGGTGGTACATTTCAAAGTAACATCCACATGAATGGCATGACCTAAGTTCCCCAGCAGAGCATGATGCTAATCCCGTTAACCTGCCTTATCAGTGAACAACTCTGCATCCACCTGATTTAAAAGAAAATGCTTATCATGAGGCAAGGTAACCTTCTTCTGTTGCTCCATGGTCTAGTTAAGATGCTTGCATGCTCATTGTAGATACTTTTGTTGGTGTACAAAAGCACCTATTAGGGCTGGCGATATATATTGAATGATATATTATGTGCATCTCGTAAGTAAAGCCGATTCTTTGATTAGCGGTAAATCTCCAGCAGCTGTTTTCAAAAGGAGCGCCAGCTTATGAACAAAGCCGTAGATCACTGATAAGCTAGGCATTGAGTTTTGCGGTTGATTAAATGGCGTAGCTTGTCGGTGATCTACGGCTTTGTTTATAAGCTGGCGCTCCTTTTGAAAAGAGATGCGCATAATATATTGTTCGACATATATCGCCCAGCCCTAGCACCTACTTGGCCAGACATAACAGCATTGACTCAACCAATGGTCTGAGTTTGGAACCAGACTAATATGTTTGTTCAAGCAATTCCAGAGGAAGGGATGTGGGGAATATTATATAATATTGCTCACTTTACCTCGGAAGAACAGAAGTAACTCACTGTCTGTTTGAAGTGTGGTAGGATCCTTTATCCTGCTTAAGAGTCTACTGACATGAAGGGGTGTTCATGATCTGTAACAATCTTTAGGCAGGTGGTACTTGCTAAAATAACATCCACACAAAATCGACAAGGGTTTGTCCAGCAGAGCACGATTCTGTCTCCATCAACCTGCCTTCTTCCCATTGTGCAGACTCTTGCCATTAAAAAAAATCGAAATGAAATTGAAGCTGCTCTCATGCGGAAAGTTCAAATATGGCAGTTTTGTCAAATCTTGTCAAATGTCAAATTTGGTGAACAAAAATAATGAAATGCTTTCATTGATCCAGCGTGACTAATTAACACCCGACTATGGCAATCTATGGTTTATCTGATTTCATATGTTTATAATTTTCATTATAACAAAGTACATTTATAACGCAATGCTATAATCGACATAGTCGTTATCACTGCTTTTAATTAAATATAGTGTGATAATTATTCTTAAGGATTTATTTTATATTTATTTATTTCAAACACTCGGCTGACGTTATAAAGTGAGTTTGGAGTGTGTGGTATTTTCACGTGCTTTCAAATGAAGCAGCATTTACTACAGAGTCGTAGTTCACTGAGATGCTACGCAAACAGCTGTCATATCGCAAACAGTTTCTTTAATTGCGTAATCGTACAATTATATTGTCTGCAATTTGGTCATACAAACTACGGCCCTGGGTAGAAAATGCAGGTGAAAGCAGGTTATGGAAATTTACTACTAATCCCAGAACTACTTTACTGATGAGATGTACATGACTATTGCGTTCAGATAATAATGCAGCTCTACTTGCCATCTCTTAACCAAGTAAATAACACATACACACTATCCGCTGGACAGGATTTATAGTAGGTGTCAAAAGTTGCCCAACTAAGCCAACACTGACTCAACCAATTGCATGAGATTGGGACAAGACTATCTGCTTGTTCATGCAATTCTAGATATGTAGGAAACAATATATGATACTACAGGTGCTGGTCAACGAATTAGAATAATTTGAAATAGTGCAATCATTAAATTCTTTGAATGCATTTTTTTTTGCA
>JAUCMS010000474.1:0-11953 GCA_032357445.1 Enteromius radiatus | reverse complement strand
CTTTTATGGCAATTTTATTTTAATTTATTATATATATATATATATATATATATATATATATATATTATGTCCCTAAAAATGGGGAATATGTGATTAATTATAAAAAAGTCAGTGTGCAATATAAATGAATAAATAAATTAACAAAGCCAGACAGTCTTCTTTTTTATTGAGAATGTTTTTCATTTAATATTATTTCAGTTGTATGCCAAATTGCTGAATTACATTTAACTTAATTGTCAAAAAGTCACAATGAACAATGCATTAATTTTAGTTCATGTCATATAATTAATGTTAGATTTTTTTGTTGTTGTTTTTTAGTGTGATGTAATATTTAGGCAGGTTTAGTTAGACAGATCCACGGGGTGATTGCATCAGTTTTATATCTAGATGCATTACCAGCATCTACTGTCCAGTGTTTTATTATTCCTGAGCAGCTTCACAAGCCCGAGATCTGTTCTAGTGTTCTGAGTCTCCGTACATCTAGATAATGCATGACTTACTGCTGCTTCTGCGACCCTCGCTGACCTGCTAAAATGCAACACAGTCTCACTCCAACTCGTCACATTCTGACGCTTGGTCAGGACTCTTTTGCGTCGTTTTTCGATGATCAAGATACACCTTTTCAGGCACATTCCGACGTGAGGGGTCCTCCTTTGTTTTCAATTGTTTGGCTTTATGTAATGGTTTGCATGCATATATACATTTATTATGTAATTGTTTAGGTTTATTGGAGCACCAAACCCCACTACTTATAAACTAGCAGTATAAATACATTCGTGTCACATTCCAAGTCTTCTGAAGCCATACACAAGGTTGTAATCACAAAAAATATTCACGCGCTGTCATCTCATTCAGAAAACATACTCGCAGTAGCATGACGCGATGGATCACGAGATACACAAGAGCCAATAGTATTTCACAACAGCATGACGCAATCGATCACGAGACACGCAAGAGCCAATGACAGGCAACAATGAGGTAAGGACGTAAGGAAGCACACGTTTTGAAATCGCTCACAGACAGGAAGTACACGGAAGACGGAGACAGCTACCGTGTCTATTCCTCTCACAAATCAATCGGTTTGAATCAAAAGACTTCAAATATTAATGTCTTTCAAATAAATGATGATGGTGGTTGTATCCGCCTGCTGTATCTTGTGTTTTATTCACAGATGGTAGGTTTAGGAGCAGGGTTTGGGTTACGTGCTCATAAATGTGTAAATAATATCATTTTAAATTAGACTGTTTTGACTGTTTACATTGAAAAATCACACACCTACGTATATGCAATAATGCTACCCAATGTTTTTAACCAATATATCTTTTAATTATGACGATAAAAAAATTAAATAAAATAATTGCGCCGGCATATTGACGCTAAGGGTTTCCTGTTTAAAACAACAGAGGACCCCTCACGTCGAAATGTGCCTGAAAAGGGGTACCTTGAGCATTGAAAAATGACGCAAAAGGGTCCTGACCAAGCGTCAAAATGTGGCAAGTTGGAGTGAGACTGTGTAGCAAAATAATGCTAAATATACAGCAAGAAGCTTTGAAAACACACCAAATTTAAATGAATCAGTATAATTTCTGCACACATCCATTGTATTTTGTATATCAATTTGTAATTACATTTTATTTGATTCACTATATGTATGCTGTCTTTAGCTGGCAGCTCCAGCTGGGCGTGACATACGCATACATGTTTTTTATGTCATTTAATTTAATTTATGCATGCATTCTATTTTGCATCTGTTTTTTTATTCAATTTTATTTCATTTACTCTGTGCATGCATGTTAACACATTATCCTCGTGCATGCATTCTATTTAATGCAATTTGAATTATTTTATTAACTCTACACTCATACATTCTATTTTGCATTGTGTATTTTTTTATTTCTGTGTGCATGATTGCATTATTTTGCATGTCTATTTTAATTTATTAAATTTTTTATTTTTATGTAATTTAATTTACCCCATTTATTTCTGCACACATGCATGCATGCATGCATTCTATTCTATTTTGATTTGATTTTATGTAATCAATGAAGCCTCCTGAAATTTGAAAGAACAGCTTCTGAAAGCATGTCTGAATTGTTTATGTCATTTATTCTAATGATCTAAAAGTAAAAGTAAGATGGTAAAGCACCCATAAATAGATGTTTTTTTCTCCGTCTCTGTCACTGTACGCTGCAGTAATGCAGTGCTGAGCTGGTTGCCATGGCTCTGCATGCAGCAGACGTTTGACAGCACTGATACAGACCAGCTTTTATCATCCGCTGGATGTGATTGTATGAGATTATGTGCCACATTAATTACTTTCCATCTTAATGGCTCTCTTTATAATAGGACAATTACTGTTAAAATTGAAAATGTTCTTTCACTGAATGAAAACTCATGGTCAGAGCACAAGCATGAACACCTACATCTAAACCTACATCTAATGACTTGACTTCCTTTTCATTTCCTGAATTTAGTTCAGAACAACAACACAAACCCACTTGATGAGGTTGCATCCATTTCTTTTGCTCACAAACTGTGCAAACCTGAAATCTGTTCAATAAAATAAACAGCCTCAAAATCATGTTTTTAATGCATAATGCATTAAAATAATGTACAAATAAGTCACAAATGTCACAATTAATTACAAACACAGCAAGTGACAAATTGAATGTGAAATGCTTGCAATTTTGGTTTTTGAAAATATAGCCTTCTGTGTATCATGTATTGTAACTTTATAATGTATAATAAACACAGACTTGAAGTAGAAGTGTTGAAATAACTATTATTATACACCCTGATATTACTGCTGCTTATATCGACTCATGATAGTAACTCTGGATGTGGTTTGTGATGATGAGCAGATCTGTGGTCTACAAGCTGCTTCTGTCGATACTCATTGACTCCAGGAGCGCAGCAGACCATCATCATCATCCCTGATGCTCTGTCTCAGTTAGAATTGAATTAATTGCTCATCGCTGTCAGTCAGATCACCTGCCACACAAAGACAGAGTCAGCACTGATTTAACAGCATATGTCAACCTGATCTCACGGCAATTCGTACATACTTTACAAGGTGGCTAATTCGTACATTCGTACATCTCATTCATACAATTTTTGCTAAATCGTATGCATTTTACGAGTTGTCAATTCGCATGAGTTTTCCGAATTACCTATACCCAACCCCGCCCCTAAATCTACCCATAACTAGTGTTTAGGCAAGGTTGAGTGAGGTTGTGCACAAATTTTTCACCTTATATGAATATGTACGAATTGGTCATGAGACTGTGTTGCATATGCTCAGATCTGAACGTAAAGCCATGCTAAATCATGCCAAATTTGTTGTGAATGTTGCAAGATTGATTCATAGAGTTGCAGTAAACCATAAAAATATTTATGCTGCAAACCTGTGTGTTTATATTTAAAACAAAACATTTAAATGATGAGAAATACTAGTTTGTAATATCAAAAAGCTTGTTTTTGCCTGTCAGGAATGCACATCCAATACAAGGCAAAAGTCTCAACGTGGCAATTTCAACTTTAACTTTAATTACTAACATAGATCACAACTAATTAACTAAACAAGAACAGGAACATGACCAAATTAGGTAACACAGGAAGTAACAAAATTCACTCAGTTTTGAGTTTGCAACTCACAATTCTGAGTTCTGAGTTTGCGATTCCCGATTCTTAGTTCAAGAGTCCCAGTTCAATTCTCCATTTTTTTTTTTCAGTTCTGAGCTCTGACTTTACCTTACAGAATTAGGTTTTTTCAGTCCTTTTCATTTTCCCCCCTTTTTTCTATCATAATTCAGAATTTATATCTCTCAAATCGGTTTATAAACTCAGAATTGCATTTTCTACATCTGAAATAACTGGAAGAGAATGAAATTGGAGACATCACATATTCACGTTACAAATGACCTTACATCTTACATCTCTTACCTTAAAAAGAAGGTGGATACTCAATCATTCATAACTAGATAACACAGTGCTAGATGATGCACACATTCAACCCTAATTCTTATTCTGCTAGAGGTTTTAAATCTACAGTTATAGTGATGGTTGCATTAGCAAACACCATTAATAATTCAATAAGTCCTGCAATATCACCATGATGTTTAAACAATACAATATTTTACAGCAGTTCTGAACTCGCCTCATGCAATCAGTCAAGACTACTTTATATTCTCATTCGATCCCACAATGTGTACTTTCCTGCTGTTCCACACTCTCTTTCAAACAATAAATAAAACATGTGATCACTCCTATACGATCAACATCCAAACTCACTGATCCCAGAGCTGCTGAATTATAGAATACAAAATCTGCTGCACCATAATCCCTTCAGAAACACAAATCAATACATCTCATGATAACTGTATGGAGTATGATGCTCTTTCCATATCATTTTGAACATGCACTTGTGCTATAAAACACATATGAGTGCTATAAAATCAATCAGTTTGTTATCTAAACTTACTGTTAAACTAAATATAAATAATTGTTACATCCACTCCAGGCTCCACCCTTACTCCCTCACAACGTTCACTCTGGATCCATTCACTCGCTTCATTACAGAAGCTCGGACCAACACTGAAATAACATTAGGAGTTCCTCTTCCTATGATCCTTTTCAGGAGCTAGTTGATTCCCTCCGCAGAGCTATCCTCACAGCACCACCACTACCATCGGCACCTGCACCTTCGATGACACCTGCACAAAACCCAGCAGTCAACATTTCTTCTTTGTCTCGCGCCGTCGAATGTCCCATGGTGGGATCAACGCCCTTCTCTGGTGCGGCGGGAGATTGCAAGGGCTTTTTGCTGCAGTACTCTATCGCGTTGGCCACCTATCCCAATGTGTATATTAATGACAGTGCAAAAATTGGTTACGTCATTTCATGTCCTTCAGGAACTGCATTAAGATGTCAGTATGGAGTCTTTTCTTAGCACTTCTTAGAGGTGTTTGGAACGGACTGATCAGGAAACATTGGCAGGTGAAGAACTGTATAATTTCCGTCATAACCTGAGTGTACAAGAATATTCTGTTAGGTTCTGTAAATCGGCTGCTTCTAGTGTTGGCCAATGCCATGAAGAGGAGATATGGCTGCTAGTTCTGGAGGGCTCCACCATCGATGTGGTCTTAGGGCGTCCGTGGCTGGCTCGGCATGATGCCATCCTCTCCTGGGGCTCAGGTGAAATCTTAAAGTAGGGTTTGCACTGTTGGCCTGAGTGCTTCCCCAATTTACCTATTCACAACCCAAAGTCCCTTCCTCTATGTACTACCTCTATTGAAAGTCCAATAGAAAATCAATCAGTAGTAAGTCCACCTGATTATGCTGCTTTTCAGGATTTTTTCTACCCCAGGAGAGCTGCCCGTTTGCTGCCACATCAACCATGGGATTGCGCAATCGATCTGCTCCTGGATGCTTCAGTGCCCAAGGGAAAGATTTACCCCTTATTGGTCCCAGAACGATGCAATGGAGGAATATATTCAGGAGGCTCTTCAACACAGTTACATCTGCCCATCCACTTCCCCTACTGCATCAAGTTTCTTCTTTGTCGCCAATAAGGATGGTGGTTTGCGTTGTTGTATCAACTACCGAGCACTTAACCAGGTTACTGTCCCTTTTAAATATCCTCTACCACTTGTCCCATCCGCCCTAGAGTATTTACGAGTAGCAAGAATTTTCACCAAGTTAGATCTTGGAAGTGTATATAATTTGATTAGAATCCACGAAGGGGACGAGTGGAAAACTGCATTCATTACCCCTACTGGTCACTATGAGTACATTGTAATGCCGTAAGGACTAGTCAATGCACCCTCAATCTTCCAGGACTTCATGCAAGAGATCTTCCGTGAGTACCTACACCAGTTTATCGTCATATACATTGATGACATACTAATCCATTTTTCCGATCTCCAAGAACACCGTCAACATATCTGCAAGGCTCCTCACTAGGCTTCGAGAACACAATTTATTCCTCAAAGCAGAAAAGTGTTCCTTTCACCAGTCTTCTACCCAGTTAAGGCCGCTTTCACTTCCCCCATTTTAATTCACACTGATCTTGAGTTGCCTTTCGTAGTCTAGGTAGACACATCCACTACAGGCATAGGAGCCGTCCTTTTCCAGCAACAGGTGAAGCCACCTCAACTCCGACCGTGTGCATATTTCTCCAAGAAACTGAGTCCAGCGGAGAAAAATTATGACATATGTAATATAGAACTGCTGGCCATCAAACTGGCCTTAGAAGAATGGAGGCACTGGCTGGAGGGGGCCGTTCATCCTTTCCAAATATTTACAGACCATAAGAACGTGCAATACTTAATACTGAAGCTAAACAAGCTAAACCCTTGACAAGCTCGATGGGCTCTCTTTTTTACAAGGTTCAGGTTTACCATCACCTATCGACCAGCATCTAGAAACACAAGAGCTGATGCTCTGTCTCGACTCCATGCCACCGAGGAGGAACCTGATAGTGTGGAACCCATTCTACTTGAACAGTTATTTGTGAAACCCATTTATGTGGTGATCCCTCCAGCCGCCTCTGAACCTGCTCCCACTCCTCTGCCGGACTGTCCACTTCATCTCCATTTCTTTCCCCCGGATGAACGCATACCACTAATTCACTCATCGCACACGTCACTGGGCACTGGGCATCCAGGGACCAACAAAACCCTCTCACTCCTGAAAGATCAGTTTTGGAGGCCTAGGATGGAACAACACATGCAGAGGTACGTGAGAGGGTGTCGGGAATGTGCAACGTTCGAAGCACCTTCCATCCGGAAAGCTCCTTCCACTTCCCACACCTAACCGCCCCTGGTCACACCTAGGAGTTGACTTCATCACCGATTTACCACCATCAGAAGGTAACACCTGTGTTCTGGTAATTGTGGATGGATTCTCTAAATTCTGCTGTTTAATATCTCTCAAAGGTCTTCCTACAGCCTGGGACACAGCGAAACTACTCTTCGATAAAGTCTTTCGTTCCTATGGTCAGCCAGAAGACATAGTCTCCGAAAGAGGACCCCGATTTATATCTCGAGTATGGCGATCATTCTTCCGTCTCCTAGGTTTGACTGTAAGTCTCTCCTCCGGCTATCATCCCCAGACCAACGGGCAAATGGAATGTTAGATCCAGGAAGTGGGATGGTTCCCCCATACCTTCTTCCATGGCCACCAAGACACCTGGAACCAGTACCTGGGCTGGGCTGAGTATGCACAAAATTCCCTTCGTCAAGCAACTACCGGACTCACACCATTCCAGTGCATACTCGGTTTCCAGCCCCCTCTCTTCCCCTGGTCTGGCGAACCTTCTGATGTTCCAAGAGAGTGAGAGGGTCTGGGACGAAGCACACTAACATCTTCAATGGGCAGTGCGTCAGCAGAAGACCAATGCAGACCAACGTCAATCTGAAGCTCCAGTCTATAATATATAATAATAATAATAATAAAATCATTCAATCAATCAATAAATTCCACACACTGCAATGTAAAATTACAGTATGCTATCTCTGTTAAGTCAATATAAGTAACTAATCTGTAAAATTATAATTGCTAAAGACCCACAAAAGAGCAGATTCAGAGCTCTGTGTGTGTGTGTGTGTGTTTGTTTGTGTGTGGGCTTTGTCATGGTTAATAATCTAATACAGGGACTTAAGTGGCTTTTAATTTGCTTTTATGGAGCAACAAGCACATTTTCCTGCAAACAATGAGTGTAGGATGATATCAGCAGCCTCATAAAATTGACTGATCTCATTTCTACTATATGTTTTGAGATTATATTGCAAACGTCAGCCAACACACTCAAACACAAAACAGGATTAAACCGAAATTGAAGCATTAACGTTAAAACCTGGATCATCTTATTGATAGACAGAAACAGATCCAGATTTTGTCTAATTTTCTTCAGTCTGTAACCGAGCTACAACTAAATGGGCTTTTCTATTAATAATCACATGAAGCAATGAATAAAAACATTTTCAGGAAATGTTTCACTCTTATATCAGTGAGAAAATTGAAAATGTTATATCATCATTATTATTATTACTACAGTTTTAATAATTGATTTTTTTGTAATGCATTTTAATATTTTGAAAAATTTGTTGTAATTCTGAATGGAGTTTTTAGATTCTCTTTACTTTAATACTGTATTTTACTGTACTATGGTTATAGAACACTATCATCAAGACAATCAAATTTTGCTTTACAGCAAATACTGCATTGATCAAATTACTTACTACCGAAAAAAACAAAAAACATCTTGGTTACAAAGCTAACCCTCATTTCTTGAAGGAGGAGGGAATGGAGAAAATACATATGGGAACTTGCACGAGAGACGATTACCTCTGAGCCTTATTAAAAAGGATTGGCATGCAGTGATCGCATCAAGCTGCAGCTGATCACAGTGTGAGTATAAACAGGCAGCTGGAGTGCGCACAGGTTTTCACTGAGGAGCTCTAGATTGAGTGATAGTTTCTATCACGGCCTGTGATAGGCCGGAGAGGTCTGATGCGTCCCATCCAGGACACGGGTGCCAGATTATGCCCATCCCCTAAGAAAGAAGGTCCTTCCTCAAGGGGATCTTCCGCAAAGGGAAACAAGATCAGCAAACCAGGTCCGGGAGGGCCAATACGCCACTACCAGCAGGATCTGCTCCAGGGGTCTGTGCAAGGAGGCTCACTAGGGAAAAAGCATACTTGAGCCCTGGAGGCCAGCTGTGTGCCTGTGCGTCCCTGGCGAGGTTTTCTCTTTTTTTGAGAGAGAGAGTAATAGAGCTGGCAGTGGGAGGACTCTGGCGAGATCTATCGGGTCCTTGCCGAAGTAGCTCCAAATCAACTGGACTGCCTGGGAGTGGAGTCACCATTCTCCAGGGTGGTGGACTGCCGTTAGAGCTGGTCGGCTGCAAGGTTGAGTTCCCCTGGAATGTGAACAGCACGCAGCGATTTCAGCTGCGTCTGACTACAGAGGAGCAGATGGTGGGTGAGTTGCGGAATATGACGGGAGCGTAGACCACCTTGCCGGATGATGTAGGTTACGGTCACAGTGTTGTCCATGCAGACAAGCACATGCTTGTGGTGCAGCATCGGTCGGGAGCGATGCAGCGCGAGAAGCACAGCCAGCAACTCTAGGCAGTTGATGTGCCATTGCAGTTGAGCACCTATCTAGGGACCTGAAGCCTCTTACCTGTTGCATACAGCACCCGAACCCGTGGAGGAGGTATCTGTGTGGACTACCACATGCCTGGACACCTGTCCTAAGGAAGGCAGGGTCTGACCACGGGCTGAATAGGCGGCTACACTCTGGGGAAACTGAATTTGAAGTGCCATGCCCATCTCGGGACTAGATTGTGTAACCAGCGACGAAGCGGTCTCATATGAAGCAGGCCGAGCTGCATTACTGCGGCTTCCATATGCCCCAGGAGCCTCTGAAAAGTTTTAAGAGGGACCGCTGTCTTGTGCCTGAATAACTTTGGAGACAAGCAGGCGGAGGATGAGCACAGCATGACGTGCAGGGTGGTGGCAGCGGTAAGCTTGTGCACCTCCGGGAAGAAAGGCACAGAGGGGAAACGCGGGGGTGCCGCGGTCCCTGACCCCTGAAACCAATCATCCAGCCTCAAAGGATCAGACGGGGGCACCATGGACACCTCCAATCCAATCCCCTCAGTGGCTCAGAGGAGCATAGCCGGTGTCCAGCCCAGACAGGGCAGTGACCGTGGCGGAACATTGTGCACGATCAGCATGAGGTTTCTCAAGCGCCTCACTGCGGCAGCCGAAAAACTTTTACGGTTCAACGATCTGGAAGTCAGCGAGGGAAGCTGTCTCGCAAACGAGAAGAGGGACCTGAATGTAGCTATGGATTCATCCACGAATTCTGCCCCAGCGTGATCTCAGCCCAGACACGTGAGGCAGTGATCATGTTCGTCCAGAGAGGTGAGGAAACTATCACACCCAGAAGCGCATGGCCGGAAAGACATACTGGGCAAATGTCTTCCGACAGCCGAGAGAAATTGCTCTTTTTCGATCCCGGTTTTCCCAGGGAGGACCTTGCGGCACAACTGTGCACTCAGTGTCAGTCTTTGCTCACTGAAATCAAAGGCTGAGCCATTTTTAGAAAAACAGCCAGCCCATAGGATCTGCCGTCAGCCGGAATCGTTGACATCAGGAGAAAGCATGAACTCCACAGAAACTCTTTTGTTTTGCTTGTCTCTTCAGAACTCGAAAATAAGGTTCCGAAGCGAAAATCTGAATGTGCGTGCTTCAGACTGCAGGGGAACTATATTATTTTCTATAATAATTTGCAGTAATAAAGAAAAACAAATTCCATATATAAAATAAATAAATAATGTCAAAAATGCAGGTAATGGTCAAGTGTTCTTTTGGAAAATATTATCCATATCATTTTCTAAAACATCATGTCTGTATATATTTTTTTTCATATTATTTCATATGGAACATACTTAAAATATATATATATATATATATATTATGGATAATATTTTACATTTGTACAAAATAAACATTTTCTTTATGTAAAATATTATTTCTTATTCCTAAATACATATATGAATGATGAAATATGACTGATTTCTTTTTAGAATAATGCTTTCTGAAATGATCAGATAATGTTGCAAGATTTAAAGAGTGTGTCATATTTTATATCTTTATATAATATCTTTATATTATATATTTACACTTTATCGAGAAGCAGAGCAATTAAATAGCTGATTTAGTATTCAATGTGTTTCTCACACCCTGATGATAACATGTTGGGGTCAGAGAGTGGCTTCTTTACATGAGCAGGCTTCAGAATCAGCAGGCGCCGGGTCAAACACTTCGCCTCGAACACGTCAGTGGATAAACTGCGCTGTGAGCAAACATGGCAACTCATCTCCAGACTCGGCCCACATTTGCCCTTTGTGTCTCACAGCCACTCTGAATTAAGCCAACATGATCGTCGCTCGAACACACACACAGACGAGAGCTTAAAGACGAGTGAGATGATGCAAGAACAGAAAACACACATTCTGTGAACACACATTTATTCTCAGAACCACAACACACATTTTAGTGACAGGAGAGAGTTTCTCTCTCTCTCTCTCTCTCTCTCTATATATATATATATATACACACACACACACATATATACACTGTATATAGACACAAACATACATACACATATACATAATTATTAACTTTCTTAATAACCACACAAGGACAGTGAATTATTCAAAATTTTTTAATTTAATTATTAACTTTCCTTGTATGTGTGTGTGTGTGTGTGTGTGTGGGTGTGTATAAATATATATATACAGTATATATACAGTATATTTCAGACAGAGGAAAGATAATAAGTAAATTACATTAAATTGAATTATTATGAATAATTCACTGCCGTTGTGTTGTTATGTGATCAAGTAATCAATAAAAAGTTATTGTAATCTGATTAAAAGCATTTTAAAATATAAAAACATTTTGTGAAGGACCTGCAGGTTTTGTTGACGAAAAGCCAAAAAAAAAAAAAAAAAAATAATATATATATATATATATATATATATATATTAATGACTTGCAATTGTGTAGAAATGTAATTAAACAGACTGAATGTATAAATGACTTAAATTTTATATATAACAATATATAAGTATGTTGAGTTTTTGTGTTATGTAACTTTTACTTTTTCAATTACCCTTACGAAACAAAAGTATATTGCAATATACTAGAATTTATATTACAATACATTAGAAAATATATTTCAATATATCAGAAAATTCCTCATATATTTGAAAATATATATATATATATATATTTATATAATATATAATATATTGATTCATATATTAAAATACTTTGATATACAAACAAAACTGTAGTAGCTACATTATTGCATGTATGTTTATTGAAACAAAGTATTTTTTTATGAGTTAAGCAAACTCATGCATGTTGTTGTTGTT
>JAUCMS010000473.1:0-11955 GCA_032357445.1 Enteromius radiatus | reverse complement strand
ACTACCGACAACTTTGACCGGTTAACGTTGATACGGTCAACCACCGGTCAAACGGTCATCGGTTAACATCCCTAGTTTATGGAAAGGACAAGTGCTTTCATTTTTATTTATTTTTTATCCCAAAAAGTTTAGGTAGTGACGATCACATTTTCAAATGTAATACTCTGTTGATGGTAGTTTAGTTACACTTTATTTTGATGTTCTACTAACTATAAGTAACTATATGCCAACTACTTCTGGTTAATTTGCAACTACATGTCTACCAACTCTGAGAGTAGACTGTTAGGTTAGGTTTAGGGTTAGTATAAGTTGACATATACTTGCAAAGTTTCTCATAGTAAGTGTGTTGTACTGTATGTTGTGGACCCATGCAAATAAAACATTAGGAGATATTACGCAGACAGTCTAATACTCTAATGACTGCTAGTTGATGTAGTTGCAAAGCTAAACATACCAGCAGCGAGTGTTTATTATATGAAAGCTTTTATACGATCCATCAGCTCATCAGCTGATGAGAAAACACTACTTTGAAAGCAGAAGATACTTAATTGTTCTGGTTTGTTTTATTAAATTCACTATGAATATGCCTTCTTTCATAATCACTATATGCCAAGAGAAGGTGTAGTGGAAATATAGGGATCATATGATATCCTTATGCGTTTTAATCACTCAGTTACACTGGTCGATTGTTCTGCCTGGTTTATTTTGAGATTTTCTGTCATATTAATTGATCTGACGCTTTTCTATTTCTGTTCATCAGTGATTCTTTTAGTCTCCCTTTACATATATTATCATTTACCCAATGTGAAGTCAGCTATGCATATTTTGCCTTCCTGTAACACTGTCACATTTTGCTCTTATTGTTAGTAGAATGTGTAAAGTAAAATATCGAAATAAAGTGTTAACAAAATAGCAAGATATCTATAGGATGCTTGAATGTTGCTATGGTTACTGTGGTTTCAGGAGTACACATGCAACATTATAATAAAAAGTGGTAAAAAAAAAATAAAGGTAGGTAAAGGTCAGTGCTAAAAATAAAGAGATAAATAAAATGGTTTTTATAAAGAGGTTGGGAGATACAACACATTAAAATTGTTTACCGCTTTCCCTGCTTATCACCAGGTTAATATTTCCATTGTTAGAATTTCTAAGAGTGATTTTTATTTTCTCCTGCTGTGTAGCCAACATTTAAGAAGCTAGCTCTCTCTGTGATGTTGTTGAGAGCAATAGTAAATAGTTTTGTCTCTAACCTTGTCTATAACCATCATAATTTCATGAACAGCTTTTGCAAACACTTTGGACCCCCCTCCCCAAATCCATTAATGGTCTGTCCTCGTCAGCTTTAGAGCTCTTTCATGTTTAACCCAGTGTGTGGGCTGCAGAAATGTGCTAGAATTACCACTGTTCTGGGTTTCAGACCGCCTTGAGAGTATTTTGAATCATGCAAATGGGCATGGATCATGGGTTTGACCATGCATTTTTTTTATTCACTTCACTGACAATCTTTGGATTTTGTATGTTTTTTACTTCTTGCTCTTGGTTTGGTTAACCTCCCCAAAGCCAGTGAAAAGTAAATGTAGGTCTAAGCACTGCTCTTTATTCCAAAATCATAAAACTTTCACTTTTGTGGATTTAAACAAGGTACTGGTTAAAAGATGTGGGCAGAGTTTCCCGAAGCCCTTAGTAGAATCTTTGATAACACTAAAGTTGCACTAGGTATCTCTGTGGTATGTTTCCCAAAAGCACTATTCTATAAAAAGTACAAAGCACTTGTAAATTGTGCATGTCTCAGAGCAAGTAAGTTCATTATGTGAACATTTACGATTTAAAAGAAACAAAGATATGCAAAGAAATTGAATGTATTTTGTTAGTCTAATATTCTTACTGAAATGCCTTTGTACATTTGTCTACCACTAAAATCACACTATTCTTGATATCAGGTGTATATTTGTATCCTTTAGCAGTGTTATTCATTTATTTATTGTATTAATGAATGAATAAAGTAAGTTACAATAATATGGACACATAAATTCATAAAAACACATGGCATAAGTTAAAAATTTGTAATATTATCAGGAATGTTTATGGCTTTAAATTTATAGAACATTTGCAGTTTTAGCTCAATATGAGGCTTAAAGGTTAATAAACAAACAACGGTTTTAAAATATATATTTAATGAATGAATGAATAAATGAATGAATGGAAAAATAAACAAATACATCCATTAATTTGTTGTCAGCAAATGCACCTAGGATGCATTATGCATTATGCATTTTTAATACAGTGTACCTCTGATCTTAAATCAACTCTTATGAAAATGTTCTGCATCCCATTAAGTTATTAAAATGGCTTGTTTTCATGTAATGAATCATATTGCTACATGTCTCTTCACTGCTGTTCTTAGCTGAAAAGTTATCTTGATTTGCAAGGCAGCGATGGGTGCACGTTCAATAATTTTTTTTTAAAGCATTCAACTGCGTCATACATGCCCTCCATACTCCAGATGTGTGCACTGAGCTGAGACTGATTCACTGCTGCGGGTGTGCGAGCCGAGCCATCAAGTCCTTAACAAAAAAAAAAAAAAAACCCTGTGGAAAGAACCTCAGCGAGCAGTTTTTTTTTTTTTTAAACGTCCATGTATATTTAGCTAATGACCGTCACATTTGTAAAATACGTGTTTAATTATCACACAATACATATCACACTTTGAAAGTTCCTAATATTATATTTAAGAGTCAGACTTTAATTGAAAAATTGAAGAACCACCAAAAGCTTTAATCTGTAGTGACTGAAGCCAGGAAAGTCCCTTATTCCACAGTTTTAGTAGACTCTATATAAACTGCAGTTGGGTTGTTTTGATTAAGTAATAAGAACTTAAACAAATATAGGTAATTTGCAAAATTAGCAAAAGCAGATGTTACTCGTTAAGACAGCATAAACATTGATAAAACCATGTGTCTCAAATTCAGTTTTGTGACGCTACGAGAATACTTTTTTACTATACACATTAAATGTGATCCACCTCATAGTAACAATCCTGTCAAGTACAGGTCGCCCAATCTGTTTTTGTCTGTTAAAGGTAACCTTATTGACAGTTTTATGTGTTATTGTTGCTCAGCAGTGCTATGGATGGTGGGCGGTGCTCAGGTGATGACTGAAGGTGGTGCCTGAGTAGAAGTCACACCGGCTGGTGAAAAATCACAGCTACTTCATGCAGGCTGTGTGCAGTTTACTGTGGATTGACCATTTTGAAACATAAATGGTAGTTGCATACTGTAGTCCCTAGACCTCACTTATGAAAAAAGCCAGGAAATTTGGCTTATATTGTCAATGTGGGACCTTTAATATATTAAAAACAGTAATATGAAAATATAAATTTTAGCAATCTTTGTATTAATGATGTAGCCTGGGCCCGCCCATACTTCCTGTGATGCTACATTCAATTTCGCGAGCAAAGTCAGTCTGGCCAAGCTGCCGTTTTAGAGCATTTCTGTTCCCAAAAAAAGGGAACCAATGAGAAACGAGCTCGGCCAGACTAAGCTCGTATGAGCTTTATAGTCACGGAAGCCAGGCTATTAATGATGCATAGTTTAGGAAAACAGATGAATATGCTTAATGATTCAGTGTTTTTCTTATAGGGGCTGTGATGTTAAGTGAAAACTATCAATAGGTCAATTAATACTGTGTTTTGAAACTCAGAACACCATCTATGATTCATGTTGATTTATTGTAGCTGGGGATTTTAAAACATGACTTGAGAGTAATGCATAAGTTGCGCTGTTGAATATAGCAATTAAGGTTTGCTGCTGGCCAAAATGCATGCCTACAGGCCCCAATTTGCTCCATAAACTTCTTCAAAGCACAAAACACTAAGAATTTTCAAGTAAGGCATGGAAAATCGCTGTCAGTCAGTGAGCAGCAAGTGTTTGGCTTTGTACCGCTTTTAGCAAGGGGCTAAAATGGTATTCAAAAGTTAAGGAAGCCTTAATCGAATTACATGCTTAGTTGAAGTTCTAAGTGAGAGAAGTTAGCTCAACCCCTGTTGTGACCATATTTAAACTTGACACATTTCATTGAAATTTAAGACACGGTTAAAAGGAGAGAACAAATCTATTTAATAATACACTTTTTAACAGAAATCAAAGACTCAACTGTGCCTTAGTAGGTTATAGAACCAAGCTCTCTATTATAACTTACCTCTTTGCAAATGCAGAGCATGTTTAATATTTGCCTAAATAATTCTGAACAATCAAGGGTTTGTGAAAGCCACTTGCCTAGACTTCAATTACTTAAGCAGTCCTTTTTATTTTTTTTAATTGATTGATTGATTGATTGATTTATTACGAACAGTTTCCTGCATTTATGTTTAATTAATAAAAAAAATCTTTAATATTTAACGCATTATTTTGCAATTTCATCCCTTAAGTAATCCCTGGCAATTCCTCTCAGTTTCTCTGGGAAGCTGCAACACCACTAATGTAACCCAAAAAATATGATGTTCCTCTTCAGGAACTCAACAAGACGCTATGGGGAACGCCTCCAGTGTGACGGCTTTGAATAGTATGTGCAATCAGACCAATGGATGGGCGAGACGTCATAGGCAAATGACGTCATTGGCCAGAAAGCGTAAAAGCATGTGGAGTGCAGCTGGCTTCAGCTTTTCGTCTTTCAACAAGTGCTCTGTGTGTATCACTCTTATTTGGTGTTGTCTGTCTATTATCACTCCTTACGAGAGCGGACCGTCATTCTTGCTAGCCCTCGGCTATAACGTCCTGGTGCCTATGGACCAGGACTATTGAGGGCCAGCCCCCTATTGGGAAGAGCAGCGCACACCGCATTACACGGTGCCCATCTCTCCTCAGTGCCAGTGTTCCAGGGTGCAACGGTTTCCAGCGAGTGCTACTTTTAGTCTTTTGGATCGGTTACCTCCTGCCGGTTCTCTGCTTCAAGGTACCGAATTAGTAGTTCTAGTAATACCAGAGTCCAGTCATGAAGAGACTGGTTCCTGTAATAGGTCACCTGGCGGTGTGGGAGCCCCTGCCAAGAGTGTCCTGCTTAGCAAGCTCTGGTTCTACCAATTTGGTCTTTCTGGGCAATGAGGCAGTCTGAGAACAATAAAAGACTTCAGTAGTCCCGATGCTCACGTTCAGTGGCGAAGCGTACCAATATCAGGTTCTTCCCTTTGGCGAAGTGACCAGGGGTTTTTCCTTGATGGGAAACACTTCCTCCCAGATGTAAGACATCGTCATGTGTTGGTGCTCACCAACAACACATCAGTTGGTATAGTGCTGGAGTTCCTGCAGGCCAGATTCTCCACTGGGGTCATCCACT
Organism: Enteromius radiatus; assembly: GCA_032357445.1. Taxonomy (NCBI): domain Eukaryota; kingdom Metazoa; phylum Chordata; class Actinopteri; order Cypriniformes; family Cyprinidae; genus Enteromius; species Enteromius radiatus. The sequence continues at coordinate 6,624 of JAUCMS010000473.1, read as the reverse complement.
CCACCCTGAAGGTTTACATGGTGGCAATATCGGCCTACCACGCCTCTCTCGGTGGACAATCAGTTGGTAGAGACCCCCTGGTTACATGTTTCCTCCGTGGTGCCCTGAGGTTGAGGCCCTCTGTGGGCCACCTGGGGTCTCTACACAGGAGATCTGTAACGCTGCGGGATGGTCTACCCCCCACATGTTTGTCCGTTTCTACGGATTCAACTTGCGAGCCACTCCAGACTCTTTTGTTCTCTTGCCCTAGCTGTGCAGGTACACACATTAGGCAGGGATTTGCAAGTCGGGGGACGTGGGCATTTTGTTCCCCGTAGCGTCTTGTCAACACGGCTTGTGTTCCTGAAGAGGGATGTCTCAATGTATGTAACCCTAGTTCCTCGAAGGAACGAGACGGCATGTCTCGTAACCACACTTCCGGCATCCCTGCCTGTGCTCGCTTCATGACATTGAAGCTGAAGCCGGCTGCAGTCCACATGCTTTTATGCTTCCTGGCCAATTACGTCATCCGCCTATGACATCTCGCCCATCCATTGGACTGATTACACATATTATTCAGAGCTGTCACACTAGAGATGTTCTTGTCGACGTGGCGTCTCGTTCCTTCGAGGAACTAGGAATACATACATAACCTTGAGACGCTATAAGGAATCTTTGCTGGATATAGATAACTCTGTGAATAATGAAAATGCTACATTCCGGGACATTTTTCCTCCATTTTTTCCACCTCTATGTTGTTTTCATTTCTTTTCTATCAAAAGAAGGTCTCTTTTGTCTTTTTCCGTGCTCTGGCCCTGTGGAAAATTTCCTGATTGAGGGAGGTGAATGAGGCTGTTGAGAGGGAGGACTCTAAATCAAAGCCCACAGACAGAGCTTTGATTTCTCTCCTCTCTTTCATTATTTATTTCGTTTTCCTCTGGTGTGTTGTCATTTTCCCCCCTCACTCATCTATTTTGGCTCTACATGGGCTCACTGTCGGCTGCTAGGGCCATGGATCTGCAAATTTTACTTTCACACATACTCTTATGATCCAGATACCCGCAGACTCTCTGAAAAGTGTACAGAGATGGTGCGGAGAGAAAACAGGCCACTTGTTAAAAATATATGGGAGAAATTGCAAAAAGGACATCTGTATAAAAGAAAGTCTTGCCTTTTCTTTAAGAAGCTTGTCACATTACTCAAATCAGAAAAAATAAATAAAATAAATAAAAATAAATTGGGGCCAAATAATTTGAGCTACATACTGTACCAAAATAAAAAGTAATTTCACAAACTCAAGCAAGGCAAATAGTCTAATTGTTGTGCTTTTGCATTCAGGCAGATTGCATCTACGCAATAATGAAATTAAATGAAGAGCAAATTGCAATGTCTCAAGCATCTCAGATGTTTCTCTTGAGAAAGTGTCCCCAGCAGTGTCCCTTAAACCTTTATTTTAGATTGTGCTCAGATTCTAAATGTTTAATGTGGGGTTTAATGTGCGTGCACATAATAGACAAAGTTGATTGTACAGCGTGAATCTGAGAGTTTTTTATTTTTATTTTATTTTTATTTTTATTTAGACATGTTAGTTTGATGTTAGCTCTGTAGCTGTCAGATTCACGCTGTACAATCAACTCTGTCTATTATGTGCACGCACATTAAACCCCACCTCTTCTTGCTGATTGGATGGCCGTAGTTTGTTATTGTTTTGGTGCACGTCCCTTGCCCCTATTCTGTGTTTTGTTATTGCAGCCTCTGTGTTGTCTTTTTTTCCCCCAATGTATTCAGAGGGCAGACAGCAAGACGATCAAGGGGTTATGCATACGTTTTGAGATGAAAATGAAATCGCGCTAAAATCCTGCAACATCGCATAGTGCACCTTTAAGCGGGTCTAATTTTAGAAAATGTGTCTGATAAAAAATATATTTCTACATACAGTAGTTCAGAACTCAATTTAAAAAACAATACAATCTGAGGAATAAGATGCTGCTCTCTGGCTAGTTGAAAAAGTATTTTGAAGTATTTTGCTCTTTGGCATAAATGTATCTTTCTCTTTGTTTGTTTCTCCAGGGCGATTTCTCACAGTGAATGGCTCAGCTCTGACAGGGCCATGGGTTCTGAGCCCTTGGCTACGTGCCACCCATCGGCCCTGTGGTCTGGATATCACAGTGTTTTTGCACCCCAGGCAGAGTGGACGTTACACTGTCTGGCTCATCGAGAGGGACAAGCCACCGCTTGCTCTCCTCACCACTGAGCACCCTCATGTCATTGGGTGAGTTTGCCTAAGGCAACATTCTCATATTCATAGAAGATGTTTCTCAACTATTGAACCTTGTGACATTGAATCTGATATGCACAACTAATGTATAATATACATACAAGACCTATTGTTTTAAGTGTTTTTTTTTGGGGGGGGGGGGGGAGGCAGGTTAAAGATTAACTATTGCATTTTGTCAGTAATTTGTTGTTACAGTGCTTGTGAGGTAACATTATCCCTTTATTTATTATTTTATTTTATTTATTCTTCCTTTAAGTTCACCCAAATAAATAAATCAACTAATAATTACATACAAACACAGGAAAGATCAAATAAGGAAAAGCACATGGACATCAAACTGAAACCAAAACAAGAACACGTGAACACAAAACTAAACAGACAGGAAACGTAACACATATACTGTACATGTAAATATTTTTTAAATGTATGCTGTATTTATATACATAATAAATATAAGAAATACACAGTGAACATACATTTATTATGTAACCAAAAACATTGTATTGTGTATCATGCTCAGTAAGCAAATAGGTTCAATGCTGCTTTCATGGCACTATTATTTTAGAAACGCTGGTATTTCCTTCAGGGAAAGCTAATTTTGCATTTCATACATTTATTCATTTGGTGGACACTTTCTATCCAGAGTGACAAAGTGTATTGATTTTATCAGTATGTATTTCCCGGTGATCTAATGTATATTTAGTTGTATTTTTTAGCTTCTGAATTTAGATTTGTATTTATACCTTCCATGTTGTATTGATGTTGTAAGCAATTTAGGTGTATGATATCGTCAATATATATATATATATATATATATATATATACATACATACACTGTAAAAGTCCAATCAACAAAATGTTGGAAGGACAAAATAATTTTAGTTGAACTAATTTCATTGCTCTGGCTTAGTTGACAAGACATATTATATTTAGTCTGCACAAATATATTCTAAAAACATTAAATGAATGGTTATTTTCAAATCCAGTCAACATTTGGACTGCTAAATGTTGACTAATCTAATAAAAACTAATTCAGCCAACACTGAGATCATTCTGCACGTGCACTCGCCTGAGTGACTTCGTGGAAGAAACAGCACCGCCATCTTGTCACGTTCACACCTAAGGTAAGTCTCACTAAATAAATGTTATTTTTAGACTAAATTTTACAAGAAAATCATGAAACTTTAGAAATAAATAAATGTATTATTTAAAACGTATATATTCACACACACACAACATGTACAAATTGTACAGAATTATACATATAATACAATAAATACAGTCATATTTTGATATTATTTTATGCCATTTAAGGTAACCTATCCCTGTAATATGAAATGTACATGTTCTATTACAAATCCAGTCTGTGTACTTTCAAATGCAGGAGTTTATTGTTTTCATTCCAAGTAATGTGTGTACATGTTTAGAGTTTTTACTACATTTATAATGTGCTTTATTGTTTCGGTGGCATCTATGCTAATATTAGACTGTTTCATTCTTATTCCAAGGTGAATGTAGCCTCCAAGATCCAGTCTGTATCCAGATCAGATGGTGGATCAGCACCTAGAGATGACATCTACAGCCCTGAACTTCAGCAGAGACCATGTCAGCTAGATGAGCTCCAGAGAAAGATCCATTTTAGAACATTTTAGTTGAATGGACTACAAAAATCTAGTTCACTAAAGGTTGAGCCAACTAAAAAACAACAATTCAGTTTGAATATAGTTTGAAGTCAGATATTGACTCAACATAAAATTTCAGTGGAATTGTTACTAATTAATAATTAGTTGAAAGCGCTTGAAATTGTTTACAGTGTCTATATACAGTATATATTCCATCCTCTATTGTATAACCAACACAACATTTGGTTTGATTAGCAACACGTCCATTACGTCCGCTTAAGATTTCTCCCTGTGTCCTTGAGATTCTCTTCTAGTCTCCAGTAACTTCCTGTTTGTTGGATTTGCTTCTGCAGAGGAACTCTGTGTCTTACAAGACTGGGCAGCATATGAATGCGTTCAGCCATGCGTGGCATGTTCCGATAGGGAAAAGTGTTCCTACTCATTATAGCGTTCCTCTTGAGGTCATTATTTTTGATCAGCCAACCAACCCACATATCTGTATGCAGTTCTGCCCTCGCTTGAGGTCAGCTCTTGTCCAGTGTATTCAATGAATTCCTAGGGCCAAAAATGGCCAGGCTATTCATGAAATCATTTCACACAACAGCAACAAAATAATGTCGAACACGTTTTGGCATTGCGTCTAAGCTTAGTACGTATGCAAACTAAAAGTTCATGCTGTTCAAAATTGCTATTCAATGCAATTCAGCATCTATTCAGTCCCTTTTTACTAAATCGTTTGCTTTGTTTCTGCTCACCACCATACAGTATACCAGAACAGAGGCATTAGGCCTGTCTTTTGATTGTCTAAGTCCCTTCATTTATGTCTCGAACTATATAAAAACCACGATTGTATTTGCATTTGCAAAAACTAGGTTACAGAGTTCTTGTAAGGCCGGAAATGCCACAGAGTGACTTCTGTAGCTAACTTATATTTGGAATTTCTTTGTGGAATGCTTATTGGTGAGTCACGAAACAGAGAAAGGAAAAGTGTGTCAGACGGCAAAATTAAATATATATGGAAATTAAAACATTCAAATACCCCAAAGGCTCTTTTCGCCTCAGGGATTACGTGCTCTAGAAAAGGCAGTGCACCTCAACGCTTGAGACAGACTGCTGTTTAATGCTAAGAAACAAAATGAATGTTGTGTCACAAGATTAGCTTTCTGTTCATTAGCCATTCCTACAGCTATCAGATAAACACCCCAGTAGTTTTAGAAGGAGTTACTGAAACAAAGAAAGAGGATCTGTCAAAGATCACAACTGTGGAAGAACATGCATTTTCCCCATTGAAAGTTAAAATCCTTCAGTCTAAATGATATACTTGACACGTTTTTTTCCTGCAAAAAACTAAATAGGAACAAACCACCACAACCCTTTCCTAAACACCTGTTTGTCTGGATGCACTGCTTAATTTTACTGGTCCACAAAGTCATTGCATCCAACAACAAAAGGTAGAATTTGGCCTAAAAAACAAAACTGACTGCTAACTTTGCATTTTATAAACTGCCTCCAGCCATAATCCTGCTCAAAAGTCATGCTATGCAAAAAATCTTTGCATTATGCATAAGCAGTTGAAATTGTGTTACATAAAACATTTAAATATGTTACAATTAGCTTGTCAGAAGAACACGTCCTGCATGCACTAGTAAGTGTATCATGTAATATATGACAGATTAATTATGAATAATGTGTAATAGTATTACCTCACATCACTCGTTCCTGAAAAAAAAACAAAAAAAAAAACTAACATGATATCTATTACATTTCCCTGTAGCCACGCAAGAGTTTATTTCTTCTCCACTAAGATTAGCCTCAGATTTGAGGTCTTTCCTTTTATGAGATTCCACAAGGGTGTTCACATAGTTAAGTGGTTTGAGCTGTGTCTGCTGTTGTCTAGGTGTTCAAGAGCACAATATCTAATCGTGGATTGCAATCTGTTTTGCTAATTGGTCTCATTTGCATTGTTGTGCATATCTGTTGGGCTTTGGACCATCGCATTTTCTCAGGATTAACACTTGCTTCAATCAATTAGCATGCGCTGATATACTGGTCAGCCAATATAACACAGTGAGAGGGTTTGATTAGAGATTTGTTGTATAGGAATGTGTTGCTGTGTTAAAATCGTTAATACAATGTTGCACATGATACAACTATACCAGTATTCAACTACTTAAGATAATTTATTTCACACAAAACAAAAATGGCGATTTATATAGTTTAAGCAAATTATGTAATTTGTTTATTCTTGAGATTGTTTTGACAGCAAATATAGATTTTCGCTCAAATGTCCTTCTATGTTTTCCTTGCTAGGTAATGACCCTTGTAACCTCACATCTCAAACTTGTCCAGTACCCCGGCGTACCAAAGTCTGCTATCAAAAGCCAAAGGTTTGGTATGGAAATTGAAGTTGCTGTTCAATTTTTCCCATGACCAACCTACCAACATTATTTTTTAGTTCTCTGAAGTAGGCAGATAGTTCTAACAGAGTTGTTACACATGGCAGTTTAACCACTTTGGTCAGTGCTTTTCAAATTAGTTCCTGGAGACACACCACAGTACACATTGAGCTTCCTGTTAGTAGGGGAGAGTGCATGGGGGCAGTTGCAACACTTTTTACATTTCCTTCAGTTTCTCAGCGACCGTTTGTTTTAGAAAGACAATATATATTTATATATATATATATATATATATATTAAACCCATATCTGTCACCTACCTGCCCATACTGCCACAACATGTGTACATA
>JAUCMS010000472.1:0-11958 GCA_032357445.1 Enteromius radiatus | reverse complement strand
GCACCGTCACTTCACTCAGGAAAGTCAAGGGGATCTCCAGCTCCAAACGGCAAAGGCTCTGAAGCGAAAAGCTACAGGTGCACGCTGCTAGTGCCCTCTTATACTCACACCTGAGAATTTCATTGGCCTTTTGTATAAAGCTCATAGGCAATTGGTCTCTCTGGCGAGTTCCCGTATGTAACGTCGAAGTGATTCGACTGAAAGGGTAACTTAGGTGTCCAAATATAATATGATATAATTTAATACAAATATAATCTAATATAATATAATGGGTGTTATCAAATTATTTTTTGCAATTAATCGCATTCAAAATAAATTTTTGTATACATATGTATATGTACTGTGTTTATCTATTATGTATAAATAAATACACATACAGTTTATTTTGAAAATAACGTACATGTATATTTTTATATGACTATATTTCATATTATATATATATATTTTTTTTACATATGTACATGCATACATGTTGGTATTTATATATATATATACCTGATAAATATACCTATATTATGTAAAAAAAAGTGATGTAATTAATAATTTTATGACATTAAATATAATATAATAAATTTATAGCTAACAAAATAGCCACAAATTTGACTACTTAATTAACTGAAGGCAATTTCATCTTCAAAAAAAAAACTATGGTATTTTTATAACTGCACTGATTTTATCATTTATACACCACATATGCAACTTTATTGCTCATAATTTGCATTTTTAGTTTTTTGTTAGAAAAAGCAGATTTCATACAAAACAAACCTAACATATTTCTGTGTAATAATAATACACAAAGTGTGCATTCATCACTGTAGAATGCAATTAATAAAGAATAGCACTTCTATAACATGGTTTAATATTTCAAAAGATATAACTTTATTAACCTTTCAATGAAATAATATACTACAAGTTTAGACTACAATCTACATTTGCTGAAAGAAATATACCTCTTATACATGTACTAATCAGTATATCCATCAAAAAGGCATCTTACTCTTTAGTTGTGACTTTTTCACCCCTCTCCATGCTGAGCGCTCCATTAATTCTGCCATGAGGAAGAGCTGGGCAGCTGCAGCATTTCTGAGTTGGACAGTCTGTGGTTTGAGTTCCTCTCACAACCAGACACATATGGCCCGCTGGCTTTGCTCTCTCTGTCTTTCTGTCAGACGGCGTGTGGCCGTTCGCCTCCCTGCTAGGCTCTAGGGGCGAGGGAGAGATGGCAGTTTGGGTGGCAGGGCTCCCCTCTGGCCAGGGCCCAGGATCTGGTGCCTGTTTATTAGGAGACAGACGGCATAGGTCTGCTTCACTCGCTTCATTCTTCAGTCTCAGACCAGGCGGTCCACCATCACCAGTACCACCATCCGCTGGCATGGGTCTCAAACTTACTAATCTACATAAACAAACATATATATATATATATATATATATATATTTATATATATATATACCATACCATGTGTTATAGTTTTATAAAGTTTGCAGTATTTTAATCTCCATGATTCTTTTTGTTAAATAAATTAATTTGATCGTAATTTTGATAGCAAAGGACTGTAAAAATGCTATAGTAAATATCTGTTAAGTTTCCTTACTATATACACAGTAAAAACCTGTAATACATCTAATCTAATGTGAAACTGAATGTAATTTTATAGTACAATAATTAGTATGTTAAATGTGTTTAGGACAACACTAAAAATGGTCTTAGTTTTTTCTCATCAGTTATGTAAATTAGGGTTTTAAGGCATCTTAGGTTGTAAACTAGTGTCATACCTGTTACCAGTGTTTTGTATTTGTGTGAATGACAACGGTAAAATGTAAAATTATGCTACCATATTTATGCTATACGAATTTTATATTTTATGGTAAGTTTTATCAACCAGAGATTCTAATTTTACTGGATTTTTTACATTGTACATATTAAAAAAACACTGATTGCTTAATTGGTTTGTAAGATTGTAGACATTTTGCACAAAAAAAACGTATGAAATAGAAAATAAGTAGCATTTTTCCCTTTTAAATCAACGCCACTAGAGCTAAGGGGTGAAATGAAATTGTGACTTTACAACTGCCACATTATAACTTTTATATCGTTTTATATATGTCTTCATATCTAAATCCTTTAAGAGCTTAAACTTTTAGAGCTTTTTCTTTTTTATATACACTTCCATTTTTGTAAATTATTCTGAATCTCATGAGGATTAATTACACTAGTCATTTAAGCAATCCACCAACTAGTCATGGTAAAGCACATCTCTAGTGTGGTGTATATAGACAGAAATATCTACTGCCGGTGGGGCCTCTTGTATTTACATTTTATGAGATCAGTATTTCTAGCAGAGCTTTAATGTGAGAATCAGCTAACCGTAAAATCAGCTTGACAAATTGTTATGATCAAAATAGAGAAAGTAAGAATGAATTCCCACTTTCAGAACATCCTGAATGGATATAAAGAAACAAAAAAGCAATTTTGGGTTTCTCTACAAATCTGATCAAGCCCTCTCCCTCTGTCTGATCTCACCTCAGCTTTTTTCCCTTCCGCTCTTTATCTTTCTCTCTGCAAGAGGCTTTGCTCTGGCCAGAAACCCTCTTCACATTCTCCAAGATCAGATTTGAATATCTCTCCTCAGCACTTGCTGTTTTCCACCATCTGTTACATACAACAGTGAAGTCTCTGAGCCAAACCTCCATTCAGAGGCCCATGAATTCTCACTCTGTATTCCAAACACACACACACACACACACACACACACACACCCTGCATACTGGGGCAAGACAGATAGCCAGTTCCTAAATCATTCAAACACAGCCAGTCAGCACAGTTCATGGACCCAGTTGGCTCTGAGCCAACAACACACACCTGCTAGTTCTGAGACATTCAACATCAAACTTTCCTCCACTTGATGGAGGCTTGATGGCTGCGTTCACACAGTCAGAGACTGACAACTATTTACTAACAGATGCAGCTCTCAAACTGTCCTGTTCTTAGTACAGCCTACTGAAGCAGTATTTTTATATAAATGAAAAACCGAAGCCACTTTTATACAGTGATATAAACCAAAGAAAAGAAAAAAAAAAACAGAAGGTGAAACTATACAAAAATGACAAAATATTTAATAAAAATTAATTACAGGTTCATCTTTAGATTAACCATCAGAGGCTGATAATAATAATATAATAACAGTATATTAAAAACACAATTGTACTACCACTCAAAATAAGTTTTTTTGTTATTATTATTATTTATTTATTATTTTACAAAATAATTCTATTTGAAATCAATTCTGTCAAATTCTTTTTAACTTTCTGTTTAATTAACAAGAAACAAATGGATCCGTGTTTTCACAAAAATATCAATATGGTTTCAACATTAATAATAATTAGAAATGTTTCTTAAATCTTCTTGAATGATTTCTAAAGGATCAGGTGAAACTGAAGACTGCAGTAATGGCAGCTGAAAATTAAGCTTTGCCATCACAGGATCAAATAATAGTTTTAATATATTTTAATATTAAACAGTTATTTTACATATAACTAATACTATTTTAATATTATTTCAAAACATTCCAGTTTTTACTATATTATAAATAAGGCACTTCTTTGAAACACATGTAACAACTTATTAATAATTTATACTCATTTATTTATTTGTATTTGGTCCCCATGACATATTGTCCTAAACTCATTTCACAGTCATGTTTAAACAGGCTGAATCTTTACAGAAGGTCAAAGTTAACTAGAGATCTTAGCAAATTGCTGATGAAGCCGGTGTTGGAGAGCACATTCATTTAAAGCGATTGTCCTGAAGATAAGATTTAACAAAGCTTGAAATTTTAATGTGCATTCCTTCAGCTTGGGCTGTAAAGGTAGCCTGTAGAGTAAAGCTGAAGATAACTCTCTCTCTCATACCCTGATCTTTTGTCCTACTCTGTGCAATATCCAAACTATCTCCAGAGTAATACCCACTTATTTTTCTATAAGCCTTGGGATTTTAAAGATGAATGACGGAGAAAATATATCTTCCGTGCTCAATCGTGATATCAGGGTCTTTGATCCAAACAGGCACATTTCTTTCTTTATGTTCACAAATGTGCAGGATTGAAGTGAAAGATGAGATATGTGTTGTGAGGAAGCAGATATATACACATTTACATGCACACGTGCACACAGCCCTGCTCCTCTTGTTCGTGGGTTTCACACCTGTCAACACTGCTAGCCCAGCCCTGAATTCTCTGTCTCAACTGAGAGTACCATGAATGAGAGACCTGTTGGTAAGGACCAAATATGGCATCAGCTGTCTAAAGTTGCTGCCGGCTAAACATCCAAGAGAAACCCAGGGGCAATGATTAAATAAAGAACGAATCCTGCTGTAAATATCATAGAAGCCTACAGGTACACACACACACACACAGTCCTGTGTCCTGACGCTGTCTGTGGCCAGCCTGAGGGGAACCAATCATCAGCCAGCTTGCAGTGCACTGAATTTGGTTGTATGTCAGTCACAAAATGACTTTAATTTGGCCTGTAATTCATCATAAGAAGAAAAGCAACTGAATAAAGACACAAGCTATGCATATACCATACATATTTTTTTCCCAAACTATGGAAGTCAGTGTATACCGTCAGCTGTTTGCTCAACAAAATTCTTTACATTTAAATAATCAAAACCAAAATGTTTTATCGAGCTGTAAAGGAACAGTCCTATTCTGGAAAAGGGGATGGGAGCAGCAGCTTATTTGCATTTAAAGAGACAACAGCCTGTTTCTGCTTTTGACTCAAAAAAGGCATTTTCAAAGTTATATACTGGAATAAATGATCCGTGAAGTATTTTGAAACTTCACGGACACATTCTAGGGGCACCTGAGACTAATATTACTATTTTGTAAAATAGGTTCCCATAACATTTTATTATTAATAACAAATTTTACATTTAACATTTTGGTTGCCAATATTTTCATTTGAGTTACTTATTATTAATAACAATGACTTCTGTACTGTATTTTAAAATAAAACGAATAAAGAATGAGTAGTTGTGTCCACATTTTGGACTTGCCGTGTAAGTGGGACATAGACCGACAGCTTCTCTCACCTGTTGAGAAACCTGTTCTCTCCTGCTGTCACTACTGTCTGTTCTCCACGCATCACTTCACTTCTGGGTCAACATCAGCACACCTTCCACTCGCCTCCAATCAAACACAAGCATACACACATCTAACACCATTACAGTTAAGTTGTTCTTCAGGTGTGCTTGAAGCTGGTCAAGTGCACAGGGCAGTCCCTGTGGTCTACACTAAGTAAAGGACTAGCTCACCCAAAAATGAAAAATGTGCTCACCCTTCAGGCCATCCAAGCAGTAGATGAGCAATTTCTACAATTCTGGAGAAAGAATTGCTCACCAATGGATCCTCTGCAGTGAATGGGTGCCGTCAGTATAAAAGTTCCACATGACTCCAGTCCAGCAACTGACATCTTTTTGCACATGTTTGTGCTAAACAAATCAGACATTTTTAACTTCAAAGTGTTGCTTATGACAATTCCTAATGTTGCTTTGTAAAGGTAAAAAGTCATCTCATCTGAATCAAAAAGTTGTATAAATCAACATTAGTTACATCAAAAAACTTATATTTATAAATGACTAACTATATTAAAGGGTTAAATCACCCAAAAATGAAAGATATTTTTGATATTTTTAAAATCAGAGAGCTATCTGACCCTTTATAACATTAACATTAGTAAATACATCTGTAAAACAATTCATGTGACATCAGTGGCTCAACTTCAGATTTGTGACACTAAAAGAAGTTTTTTTTTTTGCAAAAAGAAAACAAAAATAACATAATTTACTCAACCATTCTTCTCCCCTGAGTTACGTCTTCCACCATTTTGGAGACTACTTAAGAATGTATTGACGTCATTAGCGTTGTTTACCATTTTGGGGTGAATTAACCCTTTAACAAATTACATAAAACATTGCTCATTACACTAAATCCATGAAAAAGTCATATAAGCTTCGCTTAACAGCATCAGAAGCTACAGAATCTCAGTATAGTCAAATAGTAAAAGCTCTGAGACTACTATAAACACCTTGTAAAGTCTCCTCTGCATCGAGTGCCCCGTGGGCACCGCAGAGGTGTCAGGATATATTCGGATGTATTTAATAACAGAGGTGGGTGGTTGATGAAGTGGTGGCCATTTTAAGAGATCAGGCCAGAACATTGGTGTGAACAAGCCACTCGTGTTTATGAAAAAAAGAGAACGAGAGCAGGCGGAAACCTCCGGTCAGCCCCATCATAAGCTCTCGGCTGCCGCTCCATAGGCGAGAGGCCCATGCTCCAGTGCTTTTAAAACACTCTACCCGAGTCGGGCTGAAGAGGACCGGGCAGACACGTGGCTCTCTAGCTGCTATATTTACAATCAGCTCTCGTTAGTTTTGCACACCAGCTCTCTCTCCCTATCTCGCTGCCTCTCAGCCTGCCGGTCAATTATAATCAAATTGAACGAGCGGCTGAGGAGAGAGTTCAAATCTTGACCCCTTCTGTAGCACTGCCCGGAATCTTGATACGGGCGCTGGATTAAGAACACTACATGCATTTCTCCACAAGAGGATAGTTCATAGGACAGCAGCATAGAGCAGTGCTTTTCAACTGGTAGGTCGTGACCTAAAAATGGGTCACAGGTCTGTTCTGATAGGGTCAGCGGGGGAAAACAATGGTAAATTAAAATAATAAATACTAATTATACAAAATAATAATAACAGGCCTAGCTAGTTTTCAGTCTATTCCATATCTAATACAATTCTGTTTTTTGCTTAAGATTTAACAGTTTTATTGAATGAGGAGGTTTTTTAAGATTAACCTTGAGCGCTAAACAACAGCAAAGGGCATCTAAATGTAAAATATATAATTAAAATTCCAATATTATTAGGAAAAAAACATGATGTGGTCCCTTTACAAGGTTTATAGTTTCAGCATCCCTACTTTTGGGATGTATTTTGACATTAAAGTCTTAAATTCATCTGCCAATAAGCAGAAGTTAGACAATATTACTGTTATTACTGTTTTTATTCATTAGATCAATAATAATAATATGTAATATTAATAACTTATAAATAAATCAATAGGACAGTTAATTAGTTGAGTTGAGCTGGATATTCATAGCAAATCATACAAAGTAAAATAAATTAGGCTATACATATATGTTTTGTGCATTGAAATTTTGACTAACGAAAATATTAAAAGATATTTAGAAAATAAATCTGTTAATTTTTCTTATTTTTTGTGCCTATATGTAGTTATTGTAGTATTGTAGTAGTATACAAAAAATAAATTTTTGTTTCAGTTTTCGGTTGCCAACACATCACCACAAATGCCACAAAAAAACACAACCTCATAATATTGCAGGGTACGTACAGGGTTTCATCAACCATCAACTACAGAAGCGTGATGCCAAAAACATCTGGAGCATTCACAAAACACATTTCAGCTCACTCTTAAACACATTCTGGCATAACACAGAGCTAATTTCCTTTGGAACGACATCGTCCCGGTGCCGAATCATTCTGAACCCTGTACAGCTGGAGGGCCGAGCTGGTATTGACGTGGTTGCTGTTACTTACAAAAGAAAACGCTTCTCTTGCATTCAGAGGAGCATCAGGCTCCTGTGCCGTTAACGCTGAGCACCGAGCATCTCATTCAGACCTTCACTTCAGCTCATGCCTTGCAAATGTAATCAAGATCCATTCGCTCTCTCGCTCGCTACTTCCTGCGCACATACGTGCAGAATCCAGCAGCCGATATATCATCACACAGCAGTCTCCTTCGCAAGACAAATGGAGGAGCACACACACCTATAAAGAAGTGTGTTAAAATAAAGGGAATGTGACTTTATGTTTCCGAGAGAAGAGTCGGTGTAAGGAACAAGCACCAAAAAAATGACATTATTTGTAATTCTTTTTTTTTTATGGTTACCTCAGTATCCCTGAATCTGGAAGGCATTTGGATCCAGTTCACACATATGCACAGCACCCCGTTTTACATGCATGCACACAAACACACACACCCACCCTCCTTTACAAATGGCAGGTGGAATTCTGCATGCATGGCTGGGCCTCTTGGCTGCAGCAGCGGTTGCTAGGCGACAGCAGAGGGGAGCTGACATTAGGAAAAGCAAATTGACCACAGGAGGGCTAATCTAGCATGAAACAGCATCTGGCCAGCCACTCTCCATCACTGGGCTCCTGTCGGGGGGGACACACCCTGCTACCCCAGAATTCTAAAGCCTCTGCCGGAGAACAGTGAAAGAGTCCTTCCATACCACGTGATCTGAATCCATACCGGGCCAGGCATCGACTCACCATTGCTAGACAGAGCCTTTCTGGACCAGGAATTCTCAGAGCCGGATGAATTCAGTTTACAGTTTGTTGCTTCAAGCTGTGCTGCACAGCTGATATGAGTGTGAATCTGTTGTGGCTTGGCAGTGGTGCGCGGTTAAATTCTGATCGTGCATCTGTATGTGTATTAGGGTTACAGACAGCATTTACCGCAGTGCGATACAATCATTTAGCAAATTCTGCTATCTGTTATGGACAACAATGTGCTGCTGAGCAGTCTGGCAGGACAAGCGTTATGCGTAGGACTCATTGAATGTGTTTTTTGACATAACATTCGGTCATTTATCTTACAAATCAAAACCAGATGGGATGTTTAACAAAACACGTAAATGGTTTCTGTGTACTGGGGGATAACACACATTTGGGTACTTGGCAGTATGTGACCTCAAGGTAATGTTCTAGAGGAAATCGGTCAATTGATTGATTGATGCAGTGAAAACTGGAAAACTGAAAGCAATATAATAAATAAAATTTTCCCTTTTTTTTCATGTTCCTTTAATTTTGGGTTTAGGTCAATTACAGAATTGAATTATCATCTAAGCTCAACAAGTATGAAATACAGGGAAAGAACATGAGAAATTGAACCAATTTAAGCATATGTTCTGCTACATGTGTTGCCCAAATGAATTACTGAACCCAACATTTGCTTTTTCTTTCCTTAGACTCAGTTATCTTGATTTTTTCAATTATTGAATCTATTGGCAGCTCTGTTATATAAATGTATAAAGAACTGAAACATTCTTCCAACATCTACACTTTTACCCTGCGTGAGTCCTGTTTGACCCCAATCAGTATTTGTCTCTGTTCTGCATATATTTACATCATTTCACAACTCCAAGCTCACTATTAACATTCCTTTGCCACATTTTTTATTTTTTTTCATTCACATTTTTGCCTTTTTATTAAATAACCTTAACTAATTAAAAACTATCTCTGTCAAAGGATTAAAATAATTCACAGCAAATAATTAACTCAGGATTATGTACAGTACACACACATTCACATTTTTTAGATATTTTGATTATGTATTTAAAATGATGTATTTACAAATGAAATGTAGGACATAGCATTATGTTTTGATAAATAAAGTGTAAAATTAATAGATAAAATGCAATCCATTTTATAGTTGGTGCTTAGAAATAATACACAGAAACAGAAGTGGGATAATATATTATTTTAGGTATTAGTACTGTTGCAGTGTCCTTGACAGTACTTTATATGTACATTTATAAATATAAGTTTATTTAATGGTATATTCTGGTGAAAGGATGCGTCACATTCACATTATATATTTAAATCAGAATAACTGTTATAGTACATAGCTAAATGTTTTCAAAATGCACATACCTTATATAATCAATGCATCCAGTACATTAAGTGACAGCTCCATGAACTGACCTGAAATGCCATGTTAAAAATAAAACACAAAAAATATAACACAATATTTACTCTAAAATAAATGTAAAAACTATATTTGTGCATACAGTAACAAGTTAGTTTGGGCTTTCCAAAAGTGTTTTTACTATCTACCATTTGTGTTACAAGTGATTATTGGTGTAGTAAGAGCATGTGTGTGTGTGGGTGAGTGGCTAAGAACTGCACTCTGAGCCACAGAGCTCACACAGTTCATAGACAGAGAGAGAAAGGGAGAAAGAGAAAGGGAGGAAAGGCAGTCGTGAGAACTGGCTCTAATGAGGGACTAGCTCTACCTCCATGACAAAACAACTCACTGTAATGATGTGGTGGGCTTCCCTGGCTACTGCCGCTGGGTAGGGGGTCTCCTTCCAGTCAACACACAGCCTGGATAATCACAGGTCATCACACCAACGCCCCACAGCCTAACAAAGCTCCCCAATCAGCCTCCCATTACCTCTATTAAAGGCCTTCTGTAATAACATTAGACAACGACTCTGAGCCGACTCTATCTGCTCAGCTTTGCATATCCAATAATTACAGCACAGGCAGGATTTCACAAGGGGTGGAAGTGGCAGGAATGCTTTAAGGGCACTCTTGGGTCAGTAGGGTTACATAATATATATATTTTGTTACCAGCACAATGCAAAGTGCAAGACTCTGGCATATACAGTATGCTAGCTAAAGTGACATTTACTAGGCTTAAGTATTCTTAAGTAGCCAAACACTGCTGCTCATTCTGACCTATTAAGAAAAGAAACAGTCTGTTTAACCAACATTTAAAGCCACAAACCTTCGGTAAGCACTTATTTTAGTAAGCTGGTAGCATTTTTTTAAGTGACATTAATGTTATTGTTACAATACTCACATTACCCAATGAACCCCTTCCAGATCTCTTCGCATAAGGGTCACTGGATATATTTTTAAAAACATGATTTTAAAGATTTTAGTAGACCTAACCTACAAAGCAGAATACATTTTCTTTTTTTTTCATTTTTAATAACATTTGTAAGCTGCTATTTTTAATTTCATTACTTTTAATGCAAAATAAATAACTCACGGGTGCAAATAAAACTTAATAAAATAAAATTAAACAATAAAACAGTAATAAAACTTAGAAGAGAACATTTTTCAAGACATGAGCTGCTAAATATAGCTGTAAGTTTAGTTGTTGAATCAAACAGCTGTTGAATGTATAGATTTCAGACCAGTTTTGGGTATGCCTGCATGTATATTGAAAGTCTGTAATGTTAACCACAGATCTTATTTAACTAAAACCCTATACCATTAGAAAATCCTGATGGAGCTAATGGTGAATCAGTAAGACCAGATTCTGTTTCTGCCCAAAGCACATAATTGTGTTCAAGGCCTCGACTACAACATTGCATCAACAACTTTAATGAAACTGTGAGTTGAAACAAGGTGAATCTGCCAATCTGGAGCTCTTAGAGCAACAACACATTAATACAACAACAGGACTCACCGCTGCCTTCAGAGGACAGTGGATCTCGATCTAAACCCAGATCGGTAGCAATGGCATTCAGAGGTGGGTGAAGTACCCAAAAACTGGACTCAAGTAAAAGTACTTATAGAAATATTTATTTAAGCAAAACTTACTTGTTGCTTTGAATCATATACTGAATATCTATAGTCTATTTTTATTTAGATATATAGATAAAAGTTAATTATATTATAGGTTCGACCTATATGTAGGCCTTTATAACCTCTTTTTATAACACAAAGAAAAGTGAAAACTCCTCGCATGACCGCTACTGAACATCTGAACATAATGAAACATTGCACATGCACAATGCGCATTCACGGATCTTCTTCTGTCTGTTCTGCAAAATGTAAATAAATGTTCTGTAAGCATAAACAGTGGCGGTTCTACATGAAATTGCGCCCTGGGCGAGATCACCTCTCGGCGCCCCCTACAATGCATGTGCTTATACATTTTAAAGCTACTTCCATAACAATGAACGGAAACACTATACCTAAAAATGCATCAAATCATGAAGTATTGCCCTCCTCTTGGTACTTCCTACCATCCATTGAACAATTTCTGTAATATGACTCCCCTACACATCTCTCTCCATGATGGTAACACTTATACTTTTTTTATAACGGCTGCAAATGAACCAAACCCACCCAAACTA
>JAUCMS010000471.1:0-11960 GCA_032357445.1 Enteromius radiatus | reverse complement strand
TAGGGTTCGGAGCCTGCCGTTCTCCCGGCTCGCTCCCCGGACAGCTCGCCAAATTCGCTTTATACCATCAGCATCTTACTATTATAATCTTTACTATTATAATTAATGAGAAAGCACGAACTAGTGAAACCTAACTAAGAAAACATTTTATACATAGAAACTACATACATCCATAGACATACATACATACATAGAAAAAAAATACATACATGGGCATCTGAGCTGTCAGTTTATTCAACATTGATTTGAGATATTACTCCAGGCCTCTTGAAGGATTGACCAAAGATGATTCACAGTGGTTGGACACTTCTTACGGACATCACAGTCCAGTTCCTCCCATAGTAGCTCAACTTTGACATGAATATATGCTATTATTATGTAATCAAAAGAATTATTATTATAGCTGGTCTTCAATGGTGATTGTTTCCAAACTTTTGGAGGGCAGTGTATACACACACACTATGCTCTATGACTAAATTAATGTTTAATTTAATTTAAATTCGTTTTCTTTTTTATCCTTATTGAGCGGTTTCTTTTAGGTTAGCTTATTTTGTTATGTCTCTTTGCTCTTCCAGTGCTGCAACATTTGTGTGATGTCCTTGTAAAATTGGTAAAAATTCTAGAAGGTGGGTGTGAGATTGAAAAATGTGACAAGACTTTGAACTCAAAGCTTCATTGACATTCAAGTCAAAAGACAGTCTCAACCTTCACAAGAGGACTGATCAGTTAAAAGCAGATTTGAAATGGTGTGGTACACAAAACCAGGTGTTAAATACATATATCATTGTTTCGTCTCTCTTTAACCTCTCGTCCTTTTGCATGTAGGGGGTTTTGTTTGTCATCTTAAACCTGCCCTCATGAGTCTCTCGGTGCCCCACTAACGCCTGTGCATTCAAAGTCAAGGCCGATGTATTTTTCATTCCGTGCCTTGCATTATTGAGCAGCTTATGCAATACGTAACGTGTGCAACTCTGCCACGGCCATGTCAAAGACCTGAGAGCAGAGTGGAAGGGCTTGACTTATCTAACTTTCTAATTCACCGCTTTTCCATGTCTTCGTTTTAGGCTGCTTTTGCTCGGCCCATGTGGGAGTAAGCTCGGCAGGTCAGACGTACCAAATATCACCTGCAGACAAAGTCAATGCTTTCAAATGCGTTTACATTACCATTTAGTGTACTATTGCTTCTAACCATCCATCAAGGTCAGAAAGCCACAGAAACATGTCTTTGTGACTGCTAACCTGGGCAGGTTGCCAGTCTTTTAAACCTGAAGTGTGTCGTTTTTTTTCGGATGGTAGACCTGTCCAAGCATATTATGGGAAGACAAATATAACTATAAGTTAGACATTTGTTGGTTGAGTTTCAGAACATTTCTGCTTGTGGATCACTGTCTGTTAGCATTTCCTATCATCTCACTGTCTCTTGCTGGGCTGGTGTAAGACACAACAGAAGTATATGACTTTCAGAAAGACCAGGCAGGAGCATTAAGAGATTATGAACAATCATCTGAGCCACGAACGTCACAGGGAAATGATGTCATAATTGACTGATGAGATGACAAGTGCACAGTTTAACTGAATTTAACTTCATTTGTATGATTTTATGTTTGTTAATTTTATCCATATTTATGTAGTGTTATTTGGTATCTATCTATTCAAATATATTTCAAAAAGTATTTTATTCTATTTTATTCTAACATGTTCAGTTGAGTGTTACTTTCCATTTATTTGCAATTTGTGAAATGTACTAGCAATTTCAGAGTGAAAATTGTTTCACCCCAATTCTTTAGTGACAGTTTTCAACTTTCTCTCCTGAGCCATTATGTGAACAGACTGGTTTGCCACCTTCATTTTTCACAATTTTCCAAATCAGACACTGAAAAATCACATCTACTGTTCTGCTGTTATATAATAAAATATTAGCAATATGTGTTGCTTGAGAAAAAAAATTAAAAAAAGGTATTCCATTAAAATGCTTGGCTAATTTTGAGTGGCTGTCAATGGAGAAAATAAGCAGCCAAGCCCTGAACTCTTAAATACATTATATATATATATATATATAATTTATTTTTTTAAATATACCATTTCATAGTAGTGGCACAGAAATGAAACCCTTCAACTTTAATACAATGGTTGTTCCTGTTCATCTATGGCAGGGTTTGTGAACCCTAGCAGTGTAGGTGAATAATTCAAGATGGGAACGTGTTGTGAGGATATGTCAGCCCAGCAGGAGTTTGTGAAGTGGGGATGGGATGCCCTGGAGATTGGGGCAGCTGGAACAGGAGGGTAAGTGAGGGTCTCTCTGCTTGGATGGGCTGATGTGAGGAGAAATGTTTGGGTGGGGAAAGAGAACAGAGGGACTTGGCGAGATTCTCATCAATCCCCCGTCTCGGCAGCGCAGATCCCTGGGAGGAATTGTGAGGCTAAGTGGCATGATGAAGGAGGTTCTGCCGCGCTCAATCACTCTCCCCTCCCACCCCTCTGTCCGTCTGACAGAGCCGGCCACCCGTGCTGATAGATGGATCGCTGGAGGAGTGGAGGAGGAGGCATTTAATGCTCTCTCCATTCATTTACGAGCGTGAATGTTATTGCAGAGAAAAGCCGCATCGGTTGAAAAGCAATCCTCATTATCTGCTGAAAGGGCTCGGTTGCTGCTTGGCCTGCTGATAGTTTGTATGCAAAGAGGGTGAGATGTCTCTGTAGACTGGACCAGTGTGTGTGTGTGTGTGTGCAGTGTGGCGGGATGGCAGACTGAGGGAAAGCACCGTGCCGGCACAGTTAACTTGGACCTTGTTAGTATTGATTTTGCCCAGATTGAGCACCCATTCATTTATAATTCATTCTTCTCTCAAAACAATCAGACAGGGAGGGTTATGACTGATAGACAGGCCAGAGTTAGACAGGGCATTTCTTCTAATAAAAAGGAAAAGAGTATACATTCAGTTCTGTTTTAAAGTCTGAGGCCTCATTTAGAAAATCTGGGATAGAGATTCTGATTTAAACGCGGATATAAATGGAACATCATAAAAATGAAGGGTATTGACAAAATGATGAACAAGAAAGATTTAAAGGAGCAGTTCACTAATAAAAATGGAAATTTGCTAAAAAAAAATTACTCACCCTAGGCCATCAAAATGGGTTTGTTTCTTCATCTGAACAGCTTTGGAGAAAGTACAAAATTCATCATTACACCACTTGTTCACAAGGGGTGCTCTACAGTGAATGGGTGCCGTCAGAATGACAAAGTGGTTATGACGGCACCTTTTCACTTCACAACCATTGGTTTAATGCTAAATTTCTCCTCATTTGTTCTAATGAAGAAACAAACACGTTTATATCTTGGATAGCCTGAGGAAGAGTACATTTTCAGTTTCGAGTAAACTACTCTGAGTTTATGTGCTATTTTAAAGTCAAGTTTGTGACAGTTAAGTCAAATTAGTGAAGTTTTAAACAGACAGTCAGATGTTCTTTGTTAAATTCTGGAGAACACAATTATCACATTTAACACATGCTGGTTGAGTTCATGTAGCCTGTGTGCTTCTTTCATTAAGGAAAAGAGAGAAAAATGAACTACAAAGACATTCTGACGTTCATTAAGACTATATGTAGCAGATAATTTTTGCAGCAATATAAGGTCTGCATCAATTTGGAAACAGATTCACGGCAGAGAGGCAGCGTTGTCCTTTGGGTCATTCCAGCTATAGTCTGTGACGGATAATCTTGTTGACAAGCATTAATGAGGAAATGAGGCTCTGAACTTTGAAAGCATGTATCAATCTGTGAAACACAAAGCCGTCAGTCTACCCACTATGACAACCCAGAGAGGGATAGTTGCTGTCAGGGTCAAGGGTGAGCTGCTGTGCATCGGATCCCCTGCTCTGGACAGCCGAAGAAATTGTCTTGTATTAATAATTGAGTAAGTCCAGCCATATCAACTGTTTACTCATGCTGAACACATGGTTGTCCTCAGTTATACACACACACACACATTATTTTTACTGTCAAGCTGATGCGTTTGCTCTGTAGTTCAGCTTAAATCATGTGCTGTGTACCACTGGACCATTTTGACCAGTTAGTTTCTTTTTCATCCATCGGAAAAAGAAATTCACGAGTACATCAGCGGACTCCGTTCCCTAGTGATTAGAACCCTAGCGAGGGCTCGGTTTCTGGCTCGGAGCCTGTGTGCCCCCTGTGAGGGAAGGTGTGAGACGGGTGGAGAAGGGGAGGTGCACGAAAGGCAAGATGCAGAAGGGAAGGAAATGGGTTTATTTATAGTGAGTAAGATCCGATTGGACGGCTGGAACGAGGAAATTGATTAGGTAATGCAGTGCCAGCTGCGGTTGGTTCATGCACACTTCTCCCGAAACTTGTTTTGCAAACATCACAAAGTGATAGTAAAAGTAGAATTTTGTGGGACTTGCTGTTTTTACTTAGACTGTTAAGAAATACACTTTTCAAAGCTATCTTTTGATGCAAGCAACATATATGGGTGTATTTAACATGATCACAATTTATTCAAATATTTTTAGTTGCTTATTAGTAACTAAGCAAATAGATTAGAGAAAGCAAGCAAAGATCATTTACATTATCAAAGAACAATATCTACGTTACTATTTCATATAACATTGTGAAATTCTGACATGATAAATAACATCTAAATTTAACCCCACTGTTGCTTTTCATTTCATTTTCACTTTTGATAGTAATAATTTAGTTTAATTGAAGCTTTTTTTTGTCCAGTTAGATGGCATTTTCCCCATCACCCCTGCTTTTCTTTACATTTTTTGAAAATGTATAATAAAGGGATTTTATGTGACTATTGCACTATATTCCTTGTATTCTGAAGCTTTAATAGCTTTGTGTGAGAAGCAGATAGAAGTTGAAGTTATTAACAGAAAATCTTAAGCACTGTTTCAGGTTTGTCCAATCTAGGGGCCTATGCGCAATACTGATTATTACAGATCAAGTAGACCGATAATCAATATTTTGAACCAATATGTCTGTTGTAAAAATTATTAACAGAATAACAAAGGCTCTAACAAAAACTTTATTTAATTGCTTTAAAAAAAGTTTTGAAAATGAATTATTATACCAATAACCATAAAAATGCTTAATATCCATGTGGCTAATTTGTCAGGCCGATAATTGCTGTCCAGATCATAAAAAGTTGAAGCACAAATGCGATTCGAAAGGTACCACAGAGGGTGAGATTTTCAGTGCTTGTTTGCTCTCTTCTCCAAACAACACTATCAGAAGACTTGAAGTACAGTGCACTTGGCATCTTTTTTTTTTTTTTTTTTGACAGCTTGCCTGCATTCAATTTATAGAACAACATGAGGGTTCACTATTCCTTGAACCTCTCAGGATGTGTTTGAATGTGTTGGGTTGGCTCCCCAGCGGCCCTCTGGTCTCTCACTTTCATGTAGTGCTACATGGTGAGAAGTCAAAGGAAGGTCAGGAGTTCATGCAGTTTTAATTGTTGAACCTACATCATCCTGGGATTCTTTCCCTCCTGCTTCTTCTCTTTCCCTGTGCGTGTCTGGCACATGTTTCATTCTTTTTCACACTTGTTCCTTTTGCACTTTTGCTCTTCTATTTTTCTACACATTTTCTCTCTGTGGTACATTACAGCTGTCACTGAATATGAAGATGGAGTCCACAGCAAATGGACGCTTACTCCTTTAACCTGTGGGGTGAGTAATTCAGAGCAATGTGGTGATCAGAGAGACCCTCAAGCATTCAGCACTGCCATGACCTAGTCCTCTTTCTCAGCCACACCTCTCTCTCTCATAACCTCTTTCTTTGCCTTCTTTTTTCTTTCCCTCTCTCGTTTCTATTTTCTTGCCTGGCTCTCATTCTCACTTTCTCTGTTTCATGTTGAGAGGGGATCTGTTATGAAGCAGTTGCCATCTAGCCCCTAATTTATTTCCACCCTGTCTCCTGTCCCTCCCCCCTCTCACCTGCTCTCTGATTGGCTGAGAGCGCTTTGGCCTCCTGTAGGTGTGAGGGAAAAGCTCTATGCCCCACAGCGTCTCTGCTGTTTGAGTCAGCCGAGCTGCTCAGTCCATCCTGCTCCTGTGGTCTGTCCCTACCAGCCCCTCTCCATCTGTCACTGTACACACCTCACGCACACGCACACACACACACACACACACACACACACAACTGTGCCCTCAGAGGGCATGCATCAGTGTGTGTGTGTAATAGTCCATGTTTGTGTCTGCATTTAAACCCAGAGGCTAGGATTAGTTTTCAGCTGAAAAAGTTTACTAATTAATTAAAAAAGTTAATGGTTTAGTTGTGCTGAGATTAATCATGTTCTAACCTTTAAATTAATAATTCATCAGTTACTCTAATGACCTATTTTGTGTAGATGATTAAATGTAATATAAAATTTTGTTAGATATAATTTTCATTTAATTAATTTTATAAATTAATTATGAATGTAATGAAGTATAAATAAATAATATAATATGAATATATGGCTATGTGTACACTACCATTTA
Source organism: Enteromius radiatus (assembly GCA_032357445.1). Classification (NCBI taxonomy): domain Eukaryota; kingdom Metazoa; phylum Chordata; class Actinopteri; order Cypriniformes; family Cyprinidae; genus Enteromius; species Enteromius radiatus. The sequence goes on along the minus strand of JAUCMS010000471.1, from coordinate 5,457 downwards.
TTTTAAGTTTATATTTACTTTGGTCTTGTTTTATGAAGAAATTAATACTTTTAGTCATCAATGTATTCAGCATTAAGTTCATTAGAAGTGACAGAAAAGACCTTTACATTGATATAAAACAGTTTTAAATAAACGCTGTTCTGTTATATTTTCTATTCATCAAAGAATCCTGAAAACTGTTTTTAACATTGATAAAGAGAAATGTTTCTTGAGCAGTAAATCAGCATATTAAAATAATTTCTAAATAAATTAAATAGAAAAGAAACTGTAAGATTATTCCTCAATATTGATGTTTTTGCAGTATTTTTGATCAAATAAGTGCAGCGTTGTTTAGCATAAGAGAATACTCTGAAGAACATTATACAATAAAAAAATATATTTTTGTGCCGTATACATAAAACATGTAGTCTCAGTGTGTTATCTGAGGCTCAATATTCCCAGTGTGACTCATTTCTCAGTCATGTCCGTTTCTTCTCCCTCCATCATTGTTTCATCTCTTCTCTTTCTATCCATTCTACTCATCTGCGTCTTTTCCTAATTGGCTGTTGTTTGAACAGTAAAACAGCGGTTGAGAGCCTTTGTGTGTCTGCCTGTGTCCTTTGCTGGCATCTTCTGAGTGTTTTAATGACCTGATTGCTGGACTGTGTGTGTGTGTGAGGGGGATGAGTGTTGGGAGATGTTCCACACATGGTCAAGTAAATAGCTGACTGCTTTTTGTCATCCTCATTAAGGACAGAGGCAATACACCAGGTAATATAATCATATCCATACAGCTGTCCTGAGCACACAGCCAAATGTTTCATAAACTTCCACACCACAAGTGCACTATTATATTCCAGGTCTAAATAATAAATAATAAATAAAGTAAAAATAAATGGTCACCAGAACATTAGTATAAAAATGTGGAACATTTACGGATTGAACTTACATTTGAACAATTATTTCAGTAACTAATTAAATAACTAATTAATATACTTTACGCTACACACAAATACAGAACACAATCATGCTAACATTCATGACAGTAAAACAATGCAATAAACATGATCAACGTAAGATATAAAATAAACCCAGATTTATTTAATAAGAAAAAGGGTGGATTAGATTTATTAGTGTTTGACTATATCTAAAACCTTGCCCTCGACATCCTGCAATATGTCTCATTCTGAGTTCCACAGAGTAAAGAAAGTCATACGGGTTTGGATGATGAGTAAATGATGTAAAGTGAGCACAAGATGACAGTATTTGTGATGGATCACCGGCGCTCATCTCATGGAGAATGACTGCTCTCATATCTTTTAACTTCTCCAGTCTCTCTGTATGGGGCTCTGGGACTGTCTGTAACTTTTCAAAATGTAAAGATGTGTCAGACGGGGTTTGATGGAGTGTTAAGGGCGAGTGTGTATGTTTGGTGTTATAGCACACAGAGCGGTGTACCGTTAATGAGAAATGCCTCATATAACCAACAAAAGAGAAGACTGTCTTGCATTACATTAATTGGACCAGAAGAACATTTTCTCCTGTTGAAAATGTGAGGAATATTCCATTTAAGAACTGGTCTGATGTCGTTTTAAGCGGAATCTCTTGGGTTTTAGTCATAATCCCAGTTGAACGTGATATTTTTGCAGCATTGAGATGTTTTCTTTGGACATAGAGATCAAAGGAAAGGAGCTTGAGAGCAGCATCAGTGATGTTCTGTTCGGTCTGTCCAAGGGTTTCTGTTTTCCTCTGCTCTGTTGCTATAACTTCAGGCTCGGTTCTGACTGAACACGTTACCTCACTGTACCTGTCTCTGAACCTCCTTGTGCTTTGGATCCCTGCTGTCTTTTTAGAGATGCTTTTCTTTTCGTCTTCCTTCCTTCCCCTGTCTCTTGTTTCCCACCAGCTGCACCTGTTTCTTTTTTTGTGTATTCTCTCACTCACTCTCTCTCTCTCTCTCTCAAGCTAAATCTCTGAGAGCTTCGTATCTCTCTGTTACATGACTACATTCCTGCTCTCAGCTGGGTTGAGTGCTTAGTTTCACGTCCTCACCGTTAAATCAATATTGCCTCTGTTTCAATTACATTCTAAATGCAGTAATATGAGTTTCATTTGCATAACCTGTATTTCTTATGTGTGTCATATCATGAAAAACTATTTATTGACAATTAGCTGGAAAAGACTATTTTAATTGCAATAACTTACTAAGTATATAGTGCATTCAGCATAGAATATTAAAATGTTTTTTTGTCTTTATGTTGTTTTAAAGACATCTCTTATTCTCATCAAGGATGCAGTGATCAGAGCTACACTGTATAAAATGACCGTACGGTAAAAACCTGTTAATTGGTTAATGGTAAATTCCTGTAAAATTTACAGGGAAAAAACATAAACTGACATTCCCAGAATTCCCTGCATTCCATTTTAAATTTAGTTCGAATTTGATGTTTTTTCTTCTGTGTTTTTTCTTGTAAGTTATGTTTATTAGGGTTGTATGTTACATGTAATGTTGTTAAATTAATGTTTATTGCATATTTCAGTTTAATAAGTCTCATCATGATGGTGTTTAGTGTTGAGCACTTTCTATATATGTTCATATTGAAAAGATGCTTGTGATGGGCTTTGGTTCATCATGTGACTTTCTCATCACCACCTGCATTTGGTGCTTATCAGTGCATTTCAAAGGTACAAAATAGATTTCAGTGCTTTAATAGGTATATTAGCATTAACATTATATCAGTTAATGAAATTACGGTATTTAACTTAAAACCGTAAAACCAATTTTTCTTTTTTTTTTACTGTGTACAGTAACAACAGTAATATTCTGAAATATTATTACAATTTACATTTTTTATGTTGAAACATTATATATTTAAATATTTTTTTAACTTAATTTAGCCCTGTTATGAAAAGCTGAATTTTTTAGCGATCATTGTTCCAGTTTTAATGTCACATGATCCTCCAGAAAGCATTCTAATATGATGATTTGCTGCTCCGTAAACATTTATTCGATGTATCAATGTTGAAAATGATTTGCACATTAAGTGGTTGCAATAAAATAGACACAAGCTTATAAGAGTATAAATATAATGGTCATGAATGTCAAAAAGACAACATTTTAAAAAACCCTGTAAGACTGAAAATATGTGAAATGATCTATTCAGTATTGGTTTATCCTTGTACACACAGAGCCCACATTTCAGCTCAGTTTTAGTTCAGTTAGAATATTTAATTTTGAAATCAGTTTTGATTCAGTGTTAAATTACTGACATCTTGTTATCTGGGTCATGTGCTCCCTCGTATTTATTCTTCTTCTCTCTGCACCCATCCCTCTCAAGGTCTCTTTCCATATGTGTGAAACTTCACGTGTAATGCATCATTTGTATATATGCAAATCCATTTGTGCTTTCTGGATTTGACTCTTGACCTTGTGAATGTCATTTTGAAAGGAAGCATAAGCAAGGAAAACATTTGGATGCATTTGGATGTCTTTGAATCAGTGTGTCCCTGCCGAGTGCCAAGATGCCAAGGTCCTGCTGTGACCAAGGACATCAGGCTCAGTGACAGTTGCGCACAACTTATGCAGAAGGGCAAAAGTATCCCCGGATGTATCCTCGGATTTAGAGAATGACTCAACTCTCAGCATCGCTGTGTACGCTGTGATACAGAGCCAGACGGCTGCTGCTGCTTAGACAGATGCAAGTACAGTGAGCATCTCAAATTAGTCTCGCAGTGCCAGAGCAAACAAACAGGTGCTGCTGGGCCCGTTTCCTGTATGTTTGTTTTTGTGCGTGGATGAACCTGACAGTAACTTTTGCCTTCAAGTGTGTGTGTGTGTGTGTTTTCTGTCTGTCTGCTTGAGCAGAGGCCGTTCCAGCCCGTCTAATTAATCTACCTCAGACGGATCTGCACTCCAACAGGTGGCAAGATCAGGGAGGCCTGACTGGATCAAAGCCAGCCAGCATAATTACAAAAGCCTTTCTGCCATCCTCTCTGTGTCTTACGTAACACTATATTCCTCACATCTATTCGCACCCCACAAACTACATTACCGAGCTTTGCCTTAGCAAAGCGCCAGCCGTAATAACACCCTCCAAGTGCCTCCGAAACATAATTGGTACCGAAATGGATGCGTGTTGAAGGCAGTATTGATCTGTTGATCTGCTGTTTTTCTCCAAAGTGTGAAACTGGAACAGCGAACATGGGAATGTGTTTGGTTCCATGCTGGGTTTGATATTTCATTGCCCTCATTAGAGCTCAGTTGGACAGGTAGGGAAAATGTAGCGGACCTCTTGGATCTCTGTTGGGAGATATTGCTAAGACTGCCTTTGTATGTCATTAGAGAGCAATTAAATTTTTGATGCATAACATTTGCTGTTTGAACTTTTAATGATGCTTAGCGTTTTGGTTTGTAATTTTCTACATTGATATGTCTTTGGAATTTTAGGACAGGCTGAATGGCTTTGTCCAACAGTTTTCATGTTTGACCGTTTGGCAGACGTGTAGAACACAGTGTTGGCTGAAAATGTGCATCTGTAACAATAGTGTGGTATAATGTGTTCTGTCAGCTGTTTCATCTTACAGAGATGGTCTTGACTTCTCTTTCAACCAGAGACAAACGTCCTGCCAGGCTCTACTGGAGGTTGTCATCAGAATTTCTGGTATCATCAATTACGCTCGTATCAGGTCTTCACTTTCCTAAAACCTCAGCTGTCCTCTTTCTCTCCTCTTCTCAACTTAAAGGGACAGTTCACACAAAAATTTTAATTCTGTCATCACTTACTCACCTTGCACTTGTTCCAAACCCGTATGAGTTTTTTTTACTTCTGAACACAAAAGAAGATATTTTACAGAATGCTCATAACCAAACAGTAGACGGTAGCCATTGACTTTTGTAATATTAGTCAGTAGCACATTCTTCAAAATATCTTATTTTGTCCTCAGCAGCCAAAAGAAATTCTTTCAGGTTTGGAACAACTTGAGTGTGAGCAAATGATGACAGAAATGTCCCTTTAAAGTTAAAGCATTCACAACCCATTTTACTCCTGCAATGTTGCATATTTATGGATATTATATGTGTCACAATCAGGAGGTGAGTGGCGTGCCGGTTCAAGTGCAACAATGTTTATTAACTCACGGTCAAGGCAGACAGAGTCATACACCGGCAAACAGGGACAGAGAAGGCAAAGACAAGAGAGTAAACGTTAAACAAGGCGAGGTTCAAATACTGTTAAACAGAGTCCATAGGGCGAGACAAAGGCGTAGATCCGGGGAAGGCAGTGGTCGGCAACGAGAAATCCAAATAGAATACAAAACCAGGAAAACACGAACTAGGAATACACGAATGAACACAGACTTAGTAGACAGTGCAATGGACCGTGAGAATTAGACAAACACTTCTGGGCTTTATACAGGTGAATCTAGGTCAGTGGGTGGAGCAAAACAATGGAATGCCATGACAACAGATGAGCGAGGCGG
>JAUCMS010000470.1:0-11964 GCA_032357445.1 Enteromius radiatus | reverse complement strand
ACGAACGACTCGAAAAACCCGAAGACTCGAGAGATGAACTAATCAATTCTTTTTCCGGCTCAGGCAGCATAGGTTAAACTTACAGGGCTGTCACGTGATGAACGAACCCGAAAACTTGTCAGACTCAAAGGTCCGAGTCTGTAAAATGATCCGAACATCCCATCACTAATCCTTTGGGCAAGGAGGCACCTGGCAGCAGGTCTATGGCACAGTCGCAGTGACGATGAGGTGGTAATCGGGTGGCGGCTGTCTTGCTGAACACGTCTAGGTAGGTGTGGTATTCAGATGGGATGTGAATGTTGACGGTGGTGTTGGGACTCTCTACGGAGGTGGAGCAGCATGGGACAGTGAGTAGGGAACTTTTTGTGTAAGTGGGTATGCAATCCCTCTTGCACTCCTCACTCCACTTTAAAATTTCACCTGTTCTCCAATGGATTTGAGATTTGTGTTGTTCCAACCACTGGCGACCCAGAAGGATATCTACAGTTGCATCGGGTAGGATTAAAAAGGATATTGTTTCGTAGTGTAGACATCCAATTTGGAGGATAAGTGGAGGAGTGCAGGTGTTGATCGAATGTTTATCGAGAGGTTTCCCCTGAATGGTTGTGATGCTGTAGGTTTTGGGGTTTCTCTTCTTTGAGATTTGCACCACCAACACTTTAACGGAGGAGAGGTATGCATTAAAAATAACCTTGGCATCAATCAATGGCATAATAGTAATTGGCCGATTGACATGGCTCACACTCAATGTAATTCGTGGTGGGTGGAAAGGAAATTGTCGAAGTTGATGGGATGTATCTCCACAGTATAGACACAGGCCGTGTTGGAGTCGACGGGTGTATTCTTGATCTGACAAATGATATGGATCCGTGATCATGGCTTCCTCAGATGGTACCTGCTTGAAATGGGCTAGGAACTGTTCCAGAGATTGTACACAGGGACTGTCGGTGGTCCATAAAGCCTCTGCCCACTGTAGGGCTCTCCCCTTGAGGAGGGTGGTGATAAGCGCGATCTTGCTTCGATCTGAGGGGAACTGGAGAGTTCAGGTGTTTGTGAAGATGTGGCATTGACAGTGTTGATGTCTGAGGAAAATTACACAACATTTGAGAAAAAAAAAATAATAGTAAAAGTTCCAGCCCAGGCTCATGGCAATTCGTACATATTTTACAAGGTGGCTAATTCGTAAGACCTCAAACAAATTAATTCGATTTTTGCTAAAACGTACGTACCGCCGCCCCCAAAACCTACCCATCACTGGGGTTTAGACAAATCATACAAAATCGTATGTGAGGTCGTACAAATTTGTACAAATTAGCACAAATTTTCCACCTCATACGAATACATACAAATCAGCCGAGAGAGTGTGTTGTCACTTTTAGTACAACCATGACTGACAAATAAAAGAAACAAAACATGGATCCTTCTGCACATCTTGACACCTCTGCTGTAAGTGACACTGAATGGTTGAGATAAGTGTGAACGGACAAGCTTTTTAAAGAAGCTAAACTACTTCATCAAAATTTATTGTCCCTGATAAATGATGTTTTCACAGATTGGCCCACCAACACATAAACTGCTTGCGTATGAAGGATGTAGATACAACTGGTGCTCATAATCGAGGTTGAACTTTGCTGTAGTACGCTTGCTCTTTTATACACAAACCTTTCATTTGTCATGCAAGAGAGCCCTCTACAAAATGCTAGAGCTACTCCGCACAGCCCTGATGAATGTATTTACCCTTTCAGTAAAGAATCCCATTTCCACTCCTTTATTATTATATATTATTTACCTCTTTTATAGCGAGGCTGATTTATCTCTAGGCTACTTGTATAAAGGTTTACACTGTGCTTGGCCTGGAGATATGAATTCCACATCTACAAATCACTCATGCAAATATTACCCTTGTTAAATTGTTAGCCAATTGACTTTCTGTCTGCTGGAACCTTTTAACAGCAACTGAAAACACTGCACACATTAAAGTCTAATCATATAGCTTTGGTTGTATTCTGCACCAAGGAAGCAGAAGAGTGGCAGTAGGATCTGTCTGATTGCAATAAAATAATTTGTTGACCAGCAACACCGAAATTCACAGTTAATACCAAAAAGAATGAACTCCCTACTACTACCCTTGAGTCAGCCATGGGGGTTTGACAAACACCATCTGTTGAGTAATAACAACAACATTTTTCTCACAGTTTGAATGCTGGCTGCATAATGCTAATATGAACAGGAACAATAAAATATATAATTAAGGCAGGGACATCAAGTCCTGCAATGTGTCCAGTTTAGGTGTAAAAAAAAATACATGCTTAAACTCTGTGATATTTATGAAGTAAGACAGGTTACGGTCATGCAGAAAAGTGACTGATAAAGTAAAATTGTCTGTCAGATTCTAAACTTTCACAGTACAAAATACCTTTATTGATTGGTCTGCAGTGTCTTTGTACAGAATCTATTAATTTTCCTGAATATTACATTCCATCACATTTTTCCCTCCCCAAATGTCTTTTAAGTAAAACTCTCCTTGATATGTGAAAGAATAAAAGAGTGGGGAAAAACCTTAGTACTGCATTCATCCAAGTCTAAGAATTCCAAATCTGTCACAAAGTTTCTCTTTTAATCTTTTGTTTTGTTTCCGTGCATCAAAGCCCAATAACAGTCAAGTTCTCCATTTGATTTTGCAAATCCATCTGATTGAGACTCAGCAGGAAATGTACAGCTTGTTAGCTATCTTTCAGTCACCCATTAGACAAGTTAATGAGTTTCCAATTGTTAGAAACTCATGAAAAAAATCAAAGAAGAACAATGGAAAAATATTAATCAGTATAAGTAACACAAACATAAATAATACACTAAAAGGTTTCCAGCATCTGAACACTTCAATATATAGAAATTTGTTTAAAATTGATTTTAAATCTACACAGAACACATAAAAAGCTAAACTACAGACAGGATGGTCTAGTTTTCAAAACAATTGTCTTCAAGTTTGGCAAATAATAAAGGGCATACACCAATATGCAGTATTGATTAAATTGCAGGTGGTCTATCATTATCTTCTCTTCTTTTGGATTCTCTTATCCTGACACTGAAGACCAGACAAGCTGGAGTCAAGCAACAGTTGGCAAGTTATATATTTATTTCAATCTGCTTCCTGTATGTGTTGAAGGATGCATAGCATGTGTTTGGCCTGGCTGATGCATTTTGTCAACCCATTCATCTCTTGCAATGCCAGTTGACTCTCTCTGTGCCCTTGAACGAACCATAAGGTGAGGTCAGCTGAGTCCTGCAGTGCTGTTTTGAGGTGTTTATTATTAGCATTGATAGCATATGTAATTAATTGCTTATGCAAGCTGACCTTCTAGGTCTTTAGATGTGTAATAAAAAGGCTGCCTGTAGGGGCCCTCTGATGTGAAAGGTTCAGAGAAGATTAAACAAACTATGATGTTCCATATGATAGAAAACAAGGTCGACCCTGGAGACCTTGAGACAGAGAGAAAGATAGTAATACAGAACCTGTGAAAGTGATAGAACAGTGAAGAAAAAGTTGTATTTTGTTCCACCAACAGCGTGACCAATGAAAATCTCTCCATAACAGTTAGCTTGACATCTTACTGAACAGATGTTTTCAGTTTCCTTAACTGATTATTGCATATCTTCATGCTAGAAGTTTCTGCTATTATAGTGCACCAAGATATAAGAAATTCAAGTAATTACAGCTTCTAAATAAACCTACTTGCTGTAGACTGTTCATACTAAATTGGTCTATATCTAAATATATGTACTGTATATATATGCATACACACACCACCAACATTTGTGGCTTTTTTTTTTTTTTTTTGGTTAAAATAATATTTCAGAAAGGACATTTAATGGATTAAAAGTGATAGGTGACAAAAAGTGTTGTTGTTGGGTTTTTTTTTAAATAATATTTGTAATGCTACAAAATAACTTGCATTATGCATCTGAAATCTGGAGTTACTGTACGTTTTAGTACACACACCAAAAATGTCTTTCCCATGCAAATATATGAGTAACATTTCTCATCTCTTAGAATAACTGAATAAAATCGCTGGAATTATGGTACAATTTGTCTCGTACCTCTTCATGCCAGGCATCCCTGTGAAAACTTTGTCAGCCGAGTGAGCAGCAGTCCTTCCTGGCAGGGGTTCGCACAGCAACAAGGCCGTAAAGCACTGCTCCACTGTCCTCATGTATTCTTCATGAACCATCATCCTCAGTAAATATTTCACAAACCTGCTGACTAGCTGTGACGTTGATGCCCCGTCTGGAGATACCTGGGTGTCACATTTGGAGAGAGAAATGTGATTATGCTCCACAATGTCAGCTGGTGCCACTTGACGGCAAGAGAGCTGTGAGATTCAGGATGTGTGAGATAAGGAAGTTTGAGAGATGTGTGTGTGAGAGCTTCAGCAGAAGCATTGCTGATTGTGTGCAAAATGTTACTGTATCTGGCTTTGTTTTGATTTTTTCAATAAGAGCTATGAGCTTTGGTGCGTGGTGGGCAACTAAGAAAACAGATAACAAACAGACGCGGCTACACACTGATGGAGGACAAACCGTTGCAGTATAAAGCCTAGTGAAGATTAAAGACGGCAGAAATGGCCTCACAAATCTTAAATGCGAACATTTAATGATGATGTCAAAACCTTTCCCCTCATTACACTGACCAGTAAAGCAGCTTTTGAAAATTGTACCTGTTTTTGGAAACGATATGATGACCATTGCCGATCCAGTCATTAACAGCAGGATCTCACAGCTGTGATCTTCAGCAGCTGGGACGGTACATAATATACTGTAGGTGATATATAGTAGGTGGTCAACTAGGGTCCAGATGTGCCAGATCATCCCTCAGATGATATAATAGGAAAATGAAGACGTTTAGTACTCACTGAATGTTGGAGCACATTTGCATGGTCAAAACAGCATTTGTGGAAACATATGTTTTGCCATACTTTCTGAACAGTGTGGAAGAATTTCAGCAAGCTTAAAAAAGAGAGAGAGAGAGAAAAAGTACTTAATTTGCAACTTTTCTTGCAAAAACCTGCTTATTAAGAGAGCTGTCATTTATATATATATATATATATATATATATATATGGTAACACTTTATTTTATGGTTACATATTAGTTGCTTATATAGTGCACATATTATTAGAATATTACCCATTTATTAGTGTTAATTACATACTTATTAATACTTTATTCTACATTCCTAATCCTACACAAATTAATAAATTAATTAATAAGTTAATATTAATTAATTAAATTAATAAGCAGCAAATTAAGAATGTATTGAGGGAAAAGTCATAGTTAATAGTTAACATTTTTTTTTACCTATTCTAAAGTGTTTCCATATATATGACAGTAGATATACAGTATATTTATTTGTTGTGCCTGTATATGCAATTCTGTGTCTGAATATAGATTTATTTATTCACTATTGTGTTGCTTTCTATGAGCATAGGCCCAATTTTAATTGTATTCATACATTGTTAAAGAAGGTTTTAGCAGCTCAATATATTTGTATATAAAACTGTGATAGATTATTTGATGAATAGAAAGTTCAAATGAGAAATAATTGGGAAAAAATATATATTCATGTATTCAAAAGAGTAATTGTTTGAAATAGAAATATCTTACATATTTTGTTACATATTCTCTGTACTGTCAATTTTGATCAATTTTAAAGTGTCCTTTGAATGGTACTGTATCACAATGTTTCATACAACAGCAACAATCACAAAATCTGAAGGATCACAGGACACTGAAGACTTGAATAACAAATGCCTAAAATGCAGCTTTGTCATCACCGGAATCACGTTTAAATGTATTAAATTGTATACATTTTAGTGTTCTGCATTTTAATGAGATAACTTTATCCTAGAGACTTCTTTTAAAAAACATTTCAAAGTTTCCATAATCTTGCCTAATGCCCCAAAATCTCATGGGTCTTTTGGTTATAGAAATTCTACCAAGTTTTGCAGAATGTTAATCAGACACACTCAAGAACACAGAGAAATCAATGTGTGTATGCTCTAGCACAGATAACTCCAGCAGTGATTGTGTCTGTGTGTGTTATTGAAGAGAGTTCATCAATTGCTTCAGGTAAATCAAGTTTTCATTTCTTGGCACAAAAGTGAGACCGCTGCTGAGGTCAGGGAAGACTGGACCCTCCTCTCAGCTCACCCCATCCAATCTCCAGGAGTGGCATAGTGGCTCCAGTCAGATGCTCTGGGCTGCTCTCTTTATGTGTCATCAGGTGTCATCACTGTAAGCATCTCATGCTCTCAGGTCAGCCACGACAATCTGTTAATGTCTCTGCCTTTCTGGTGTGAGCTGGGGCTTCAGAGTGTCCCATCGGCACAGATTTCAAAATGCTGCCCACAGAGAAAGAATCTTCTTTTTCATGATTAACAGATGAAATTACAAATGGATTATTTTAAATATGACAATGTAAATAAAATTGAATTGAAAAAAAAAGGTGACCCAATATACCGTATAATAATAAAAATTCTAACTGCCAATAATAATAATAATAATAATAAAGATTTAGTAAAATTAGCAAATTAACAAAAAAGGTTATGTTCATTACTGTACATTTATAATACTAAGATGATTAAATATATTTAGTTAATCAAGTCATGCAATATCCAAAAGTTAGCAACATCAAAATCAATGTGTCGTATTCTTTAAAAAACACAAACTAATAAAATGTAGACCCTGAATACTGGTTGTTTCAGAAGTATCTGGCAAATCTATAAAATATTTATTTTTAGAAATATAGTATAAATATGCATATGTACTGTATTATTGATTGTATCTAATATGTATTCAGAAAGGTAAATATTTAATGCATACCCAGTTACAACATATATCAGTTGGACAGATTTTATTTCTAGTTTATAATTTAAAGCATTAAGCATTTTAAAGCATATTTCTGGAAGTAAAATCAAATTCAATAACTCACTGTTCTCATATTAATATTTACACAAATTAGACAATTATGTAAAAAATGGTTTACATTTAAATAGTTCTAAGGAGATTATGAAAACATTTTAGAAGTTGTCAAGAACAACAGTGTCACAAAATAAATAAATAACTAAATACATCAATCAACACAGATCAGTGCAGCATTTGTAGTATTATTATTATTATTATAAACAAGCTGTGTACAAAAAATATCCTGGAATTTCTTCTGCTACTTAAATCCCTCTTTAAGCCTAAAGGTGGCACTGTTGATTCGGCTTTCATACAGTAGCGTCACCCTCTCTGGTTTCCGCAAAGTAGGACAGATGGCATTACTAAACACCAAATTGTAGTTCAGACTGTTCAGTCACAGTGAAAGTCGACAGAGTGTGAGAGAGACTTGTGATGTTAGCATGTGGAAGATGCCTCTCAGTTCACCAATGCAAAGGGAGCTACTGCAATATTGAAGGAAAATTAGTAGATAATGCAAGAAACCAGGATTTTTTATTTCTTATAATTGTTTTAATCTATGAATGCAAAGGTAACAGAAAATATGACACTCAAATTGACAGATTGTGTGGATTTTACATAATTTGCTTTAAATATAAAAAATAGAGCATTTTATAATTATTATTATTAAATCGGAATAATTAAAGCTTAAATTTACTGATTTTATTTTACAGTAATTAAACTGAATAATCAACCTTGTTCAGTGTGTTTTTTAATTATGTGCCTATGGGTGTTTGTGTGTATTAAATGCATTGTGTGTAAAGCTCAGCCAGCCGTACAAGCTCTTAGAGTCACACGGGTCAGTACACGGTAGGTGGCAAACAATCCCCTTGAATAAGTCACCCGTGTGAATGTGACTTTTGGATGTCTGAGCAAGTGTGATTTATATAAATGTGTCGATGTCGGAGTGCATGAATAGAACATTCAAAATCACGTTCCCTTTTTGAAACGAGAAAGAAAGAGACCTAAAAAGAAGGAGGGAAGAAATAAAGAGCTCCTGCTGCTATCAAATCATGCAGTTTTCATAACCAGTCAATCTGATCAAACTTTCATATCCTTCCAGCTCGCAGATCCCTGGTCAAGTTCCAGAGAGACTCTGATACGGAGATGTCAAGATGTCAACACACTCGCACAAATGCTCATTTAAAGATGCCGTTCAGGTTTCTGATGATGAAGCACTATGAGAAGTTATAGATCTGTGATCTCGCACATGAGCTTGAATTTGGAGAAAGGGTGTCGATAAATTGAATTTCACTATGCCGAGGTATGAAAATAACAACATTTCGTCTGAAATATGCTCCCTAGAAATATCACTTCCCTTTTGTAATCTTCAAATCCCCCACCATGCAATGTAGCACTGTTAATTTACCTCTCATCAGTGTGAACAAGCTGAAAACATGACTGTCATCTGAGCAGAAATAGCTGTCATCTGAAACGCACCCTGAGAGAAAACGAACAAAAAACCATGGCAGCAATAGTGATATATCAGATAATACAACATAATGAGGCCGTTTCTAAATCCCACGATATTTACTCCAGAATAAACTCCTCACCGCAAGCCATCAAAATGCTTGCTTTGTCATCTGCTGCACTATTAGCACCGCTACATACTTCGTCACGTCACAGTGACTGATTGCACTTCATCGTTCACCACGTATGCACATTACAAGAATCACTCATTTCTAATATGTCACCTTTCATATTAAAACACCAGAGATTTGTGACAGGAACGTGAAGGATCTGCCTTCAAAGAAACGGCTCAGGGCAAATAGACCCCAACCTTCTCAACCTGGCTCATTGAAAAACATGACACTACTTCTAAATCTAAAAAAGTCCACATACATAAACATCTCTGCAGTTTTCAGTTGAAATAAACAGTAAAACACTTTTTGCTTTTCACACAAATTATAATTACAGGGGCAGGTCACATCAATTAATAAAGGTTTATTTTTTCCAAGGTTCTTTGCACAATTTAATGTTATGACCTTTATTATAATGCATGATTAGTATAATAATACACTTTGATGTTAACATCAAATAATCAGCTAAATATGTATGGCTCATCTATATGGCCATTAAACACAAGTACCATTAGTCACAACTGTTATATTAGTATCACAAACTATAATATTGCAATCTGTAATAACATAACTGTATAGCTGTATCTTTAAAAAATAATAAAAAATAGAAATAGAATATGTACAATATCAAATATATAAAAATAAAAACATATAAAAAAAATATATACATTCATTTATTTATTTGATTTAATTGTGTGTGTGATTGTGATGTGATTGTGTTATGTGATTATGCATGTATATATATATGTGTGTGTGTGTGTGTGTGTGTGTGTGCGTGTGAACCATTTTTATAAAATGTTATTATTTATTGTAGTTGGTTATTTAATTTTTGTACTACTACTGTTGCTACTGTATATGTATATAACCAACTATTATAAATAATATAATTTTCTAAAAATGGTATACATACATAAATATACATACATATATGTGTTGCTATTAATTATATATATATATATATATGTTTTTTTATGTTTTTATTATGATTTTAGGTGTAGTTGTAGTCATTAAAAAGTCATCTAAAATGGCAGGTTTGCTTTAATGTGATTTGATGTGTTTTTATCTTATTTGCATTTGTTAACACGGTTAGGTTTAGGGTAGAGTTTAGTGTAGGCAGAGCAAAAAAATTGTAAATGTGATAAAGCATGATTAAACACCACTCATCTCAAAGTTCATTTCCAAACTGCTGTGATACATACAAAAACTTAAATAATACCACCTTATTTAAGATGTTCGTTAATCACACAAGTGTCTTAAAATTTGCAAGAAACTGCGCAATATCGTAGTTGTCGCTACACCCATGTTTTCCCAATGAACTTGGGTTGCAAACCTCAGTAACAGAGTAGCTTATTACATGAAATTAAAATTTCATCTTTAATTTTTTTTCTCTCTCTTTATATCACATATGGGAATTCACAAAGAGGTGTCGGTGATAAACCAACATGCTGTGGCAATTTAAATTACAAGCGCTCCTCTCGGTCTCCAAGGAAAGCATAGATGTTTGTTAGGTTAGCAGCTAGCAGTTCCCGCTGAGGTTCTTATTGCACATGTGAGTGAGAGATTGGATTTTAGTCGCTTAGCATAATGGAAGTAAGAAGAGGTGTGATCAAGGCTAATATCTGACATCACCTTGACCTTCTGAACGAAGCCAGAACAATAAGCCATCATAGCTATTCTCTCAGGAACACTCCATACTACAAAGAACATGTTGTGGCCCCAGGATATGAAAGGTATGATGTATTATATGCATGCAGCATGAACAGAACCTTGCCCATTAACAATCCCGCTTTGTTTAGAACAAACGTTACGTTTCTCGGCCGTAGCCTTCTGTGAACTAGCGTTCCACCCCAGCCATCGTTCCAGAGGGGAGCTGAGTGTCTGTGTGGCGGAATAAAAACTAGAGCATTCTCTCCATCTCATCCGTCTCGTTAGTGATTAATTCTCCAGCCAAAAACAGTGACTTCCTCCTGCATTAATTTCCTAAGTAATGTGACACCTCCATAGAGCGACAGGGCGAACAGGTCTGAAAGTGCCCCAATGCCGAATTCTTTCCTGCTATAAATCATTAGCCATTAGGGACCTGTGGGGCTTAAACGACTTAAACAAATGAACTTGTCTGATTTAATAAGACCTTCAGTTACATCAATATGCTTCATGAAAAAATAAATTGGGAGGGTGAGAGGAAAAAAAGGAAATTGTGGTAGGAATGCAGAGATCGTCCCATGCCTCACTGTTATCAACCCCTTGTACTAAGCGTAATTGATTTCCATTTATGTTCATACATTTGCCAAGTACAATTTCAAGTTCACACAGTAACCTCATAGGGGGCTAAGGCATTATATTACATAGAAACATTGATTTCTCAAAAACAAGAATGTGCTTTCTTACATATCTGGCACAATAAATTGCAATACAAAGTATTGTGGATAGCAAATTAACTAAATTTATGTATTAAATATATTTACCTCAGTAAACTCCTAATTTTGCCTAATTTATTAATAGGTAGTTGTTAAGCAGGATCACTGACATAGAATATGGTTATGCAGAATATGCTTTATAAGCACTAATAAACAATTCATATGTTAACAATATGAATGCTAATAAGCAACTAGTTAATAGTGAGAATTGGTTCCTGTACTAAAATGTAGCATAGATTTCATTTCCAATATGCAAATGTAATATTTGGACATTAACATGTCCAAAAATATACAAGAAACCTGTAACGCATGAACATGGCTGCTACACATAATAACATCATATGTACATATCCAAATCTTACTATGGAGATATTATATACTGTATTAGATTTTCTTAATGTACACCTTCTCTACCCAGAGGATGTGCATATATGAACTTGGAACACAAAACCAGTCAAAGTAGTATGGGTGTATTTATAGTAATAGACAATACATTGTATGGGGCAATTTCTTTATTATTATTATTATTATTAATTTAGATTATATATGTTTAAATCTCAATTTTGAAAAACTGACTGAATCATGACTGATTGTTTGGTCCAGGGTCACATATGTACAAATGACATATTATATTATTGGTAACATTTACGGTGATATCACTCTTGATATAGGACAGTATATGGCATTTACATTTCCATATGGGTTAGCAACAAATATAGAATTGGCACATCGAATATGACAAACCCAGGTGGTCACACATTTGAGTGTTCATGTTTATTAATTACTGAAAATAAAATAATATACATTATTAAATAAAGTGCAATATTTAAAAAAAACTGTATGCAAGTAATCAGATACAGAGTGTAAGCATGTGTTTAACATAATTATGTATTTGACATAATAATGAATAATTATATTCTGGTGTCTCCATTGCCCTGTGAATGCGGAAAAACCTCTAAGACCAATGTAGCA
>JAUCMS010000469.1:0-11967 GCA_032357445.1 Enteromius radiatus | reverse complement strand
TGGTATTGAAGGTGGAGAGAGTGCTGGGAATTCACTCCCACCACCCACAATCCCTGCCAGACCTGGGACTCGAACCCGCGACCTTTGGGTTACAAATCCAACTCCCTATCCATTAGGCCACGACCGCCCAGTTTAAAGCACTAAGACTGTCCTTTTAAATATTATGTAAGCTGCTCTGGATAAAAGTCTTTGCTAAATGGCTTTACAATGTCAACAGCAACCTTTATTAAACTAAAAACTTTGACTAAAACAAAAACACCTTATCTGAGCCAATAAGGGAATAGCTCATCCAAAAATCCAATCGGTATGAATTTCTTTGGTCTGTCACCATTAACTTCCATAGTATTTTTTTTCCTACTATGAAAGTCAATGGTGACCAAAACAGCCTGGTTACAAACTTTCTTCAAAATATCTTCATTTGTGTTTGGAACGACTCAAGGGTGAGTAAATGATAACAGAAATGTCATTTTTGGCTGAACTACTCATTTTATTAGACGCTCACTGATGCTTGCATTGTAATGAAACTCCATTCCTGAATCAGCTAATCCTGTATCTCAGCATTACTGACACAGGTAATCTGTTTTGTATCTCTAGCAGATGGAGAGAAGTCTCTCACATCACATGAACACACACGGAGGACAGCTGAAGGACAGTAAATAAACTGCATAATGCAGCCCACTGATTCATTTTGGTCACACATTAGAATAGGTAAAGCTTGTTAACTATTAACTACTATTTTCCCTGAATAAATTAGTAATTTGCTGCTTATTAATAGTTAGTGTGGTAGTTGTTTAAGGGTTAGTTCAGCCCAAACTGAAAATTCTGTCATTAAATACTCACCGTGTGTCGTTTCAATCACATAAGACATAAGATATTTTTGATGAAATCTGAGAGCTGTCTGACCCTCCATAGACAGCAACACAACTGAAATGATTCCAGGTCCAGAAACAAAGTAAAAACAAACTTAAAACAGTCCATGTGACATCAACGTATCATCTTCAGTTTTACAACACTAGGAGAATACTTTTTTTTGCCTCAAAGAAAACAAAAATTCTTCTCCTATGACTTATGTCTTCCGCCATTTTAGAGATTATCATAAAGCAGTGCGTACGCAAGCTTTAACGTATTTGATGTATTCAGCCTTGTTTACATCCGCATGTGTGTGATCTGCAGTTGTTTACGCCTAGAGGTAAGCATACGCATGCATTGTGATATTCTCTAAAAATGGTGGAAGACTTAAGTCATAGGAGAAGAATGGTTGAGTAAATTATGTTATTTTGTTTTCCTTGGTATTCTGCTAGCTTTGCAAACTGAATGTCACATGGACTGTTTTAACAATGTTTTTACTACGTTTCTGGATCTAGGATCATTTCAGTTGTATTGCTGGCTGATGGAGGGTCAGATGTCTCTCTGATGTCATCAAAAATATCTTAATTTGTGTTCTGAAGATGAACGAAGGTCTAATGAGTTTGGAACGACATGAGGGTGAGTAATTAATAACAGAACTTTCATTTTGGGGTGAACTAACCCTTTAAGTTTAGGTATCGGGTAGGATAAGGCATTAATATGTGGCATAGGATAAGGGAAGTAGAATAAGGCATTAATATGTGCTTAATTAGCAGTAATAAATCATTAATATTTTATTAATATGCATGCCAATAAGCAACTAATAGGTGTAACCATAAAATAAAGTGTTACCTTAAATTATTTTATACATTTTTGAAAGAAGCCTCTTATGCTCACCAAGGCTGCATTTATATGATCGATAATACTTAATATTATGAATTACTATTAAAACTGTTTTGATCCGATGTGTCTTTTAGGTAACTTAATGAAACTTATTCACAGATGCTCAGACCGTTGTGACAGTTTTGTCCTCTCAAGCTCAGGAAGACGGTTTTATGGTTTAAGGTTTATAGGAAAAGGAAACTCACTTTGAGATGAAGCCTCCACTCTCGCATTTCCGCCGAGCATCTGTGTTTTCGGGAAAGAGCAGCTCTGGGCGATGCAGTACGTCCACTAACACCGAGAGTTCAGCTTGAACCAGCGGCCGGAGACGATCCTCCAGAGCAGACACGATGTCCTGACAAACACACGTCGGGCCACAAAACAACAATTCATTTATTTGGATCATGTGCAACTAAAGCCCTGCACAGTGACAGTAGAATTCATTTGACCACGGCAATGTATAAGAGACACTCGCTAGGCAACAAAAGGGGAAATTGACAAATGCATAAATGTGGTTGATAATGCATGCAATTAAATCAAAAAAAGTTTACCGTGTTAATATTTTTAACGCAGATTAAAAAGAGCATATGCTGGTTAGGTATGCTTTGATACTGGTTTAAGCTGGTTCAAGCTGTTCCTTTGCTGGTTGACTGTGATTAACGAGATTACATTTTTGAATCGACTGACAGCACTTATTAGAAACCAAAACCTCACAAAGTGTTTGCATGGCACCTAGACTATCATACTTCACAGAAAGACAGGAACCGGCTTACGCATATATCTGACCCTGGACCACAGTCATAAGTGTACATTTGAATCATTTGAGTTTTTCCGCTGTTGTACGGTTCATTATGACAATATTTGGCTAATTTGACGTTGCAAAAAATCTAAATATTGAGAAAATTGCTTTTAAAGTTATCCAAATGAAGTCCTTTAATAATTATATATTACTAATCAAAAATAAACTTTTGACATGTTTACGAAAGATAATGTACAAAATACCTTCATCTAACATGATCTTTACTTTAATGATTTTTGGTATAAAAGAAAAATCTATCATTTTAACCCATAGAATGTATTGTTGGCTATTGCTACATATATACCCGGGCTACTGTTTTTGTGCTCTAGGGTCATATGATACACTAAGTTTGTTATGCCTCTTCTGCTCACCAAGACTGCATTTATTTGATCAAAACTATTTTAAAATGTAATATTTTAGATATAATATTATGCTGAAAATGTATGATTTTAAAATGTAATTATTTAATAAGGCAAAAGTTGAATTATCAGCAGCTGTTCTGTAGTCCTCAATATCACATGACTCGAATATGCTGTTGTGCTATTTAAGAAGATTATCATTGTTGAAAATAGCTGTGCTGCTTAATTTTTTTGCAGAACAAGAATGATACATTTCAGGATTATTTGATCAATAATTTCAAAAGAACAATAGCTATATGGGTAACATTTATTTTTAGTTCGATAGTCCACTTTAAACATTCTACTAACAGTAAGTAACTTTGCAACTAGTACGTCAACTAACATTGTTAGAGTATTAGTAGACTGTCTGCTTAATATTTCCTAACACTTTATTTTGATGGGTCCACAACATACTACATACTAACCATCAGAAACTTGGCAAGTATATGTTAACTTATTCTACTAACCCTAAACCTACCCTAACAGTGTACTCTGAGAGTTAGTAGACATGTAGTTGTGAATTAATGACAATTAGTTGACATGTAGTTACAAAGTTACTCATAGTTAAAGTGTAATCGCTATCTGTTTATATATTTAGGTTTTTTTTTCATGTAAATGTCTTTACTGTCATTTTTTTGTCAATATAATACATTAAATTTTGTTTGTTTAAATAATCTTTCAGACTCTACTGTAACTTCTGTATATATTTTATTCAATAAAATAATATTAACAATATTAAATTACATTTTTATTTTGTTAATATACTTTATATTCTTTATATTATTAAATACTGAATGTTTTTCTCTTTCATATGTGTAACAAACAGGCAATCATGTCAGTAGCGACATCATAAATGAAGAGAGTGTCTTGTATATTTTTATTGGTACTGGCAGGTGTGGTAAAAAAAAAGAAGCAGCTATTTTTGGACCCAGGCCACAAATATTCTCAGCATCAAGGGCATGATTTGTTTTCATAGCGAGGGCTGAATCCAGCAGCCCTAAGGCTCATAACACAGGCGTGAGCTGTGCAAACGTGTCTGAATACTCGCCAACTCACGCCCCAGCTGCACAAGGGTGGAGACAGACGTGATGAAGCCATGGTTTACCGCAACTCGCCAACTCACCCTCTCCCTCCCCCAGGCTAGACGACACCCCTCCACTGACCTCTATCCCCTTTACCGTCTTCTGAGTGATGTATGAAAGCATTATTTTAAAACGAGAGGACATGCATGTTTCTACCCACAACACCAACTTCTGATGACAAGGTGTCTTTTCAGCATTTCAACATCACACCTTTCAAAGAAAATAACTGCTGTTCCTCTCTTAAACACGAAAGCAGAGGCTTCTTGATATTGCTGGAGACATATCAGCAGAAGCTGCTGTATCTCTACTGTTTTTATGGTGTTAAATGAGTCATTTAACCAAACATGCAAGAACGTACTTTAATACTGATGTATATATATGTCAGTGTATGTGTGTGTGTGTGTATTTCCTCAGTCATCATGTCGTTGTTTTTGGCCTTCCCTTAATCCAGTTCTTCCAACTTATTTCTCTATTATTATTTTAAAATAAAATAATAATTTATATATTTAAATGATATACATTATATACTATATATATATAATTTTTTTATTTATTTATTTTTTAAAACAATACATAATAAAACAAAGGCTAGCACTGGCTTTAGTTAGTATTTCACTATACATTGAAAACATAAAAAAAAAATATATATATATATATACATACAAAATTAAATATAAAATATCAAAACTTACCAATTACATTGTAACCTTAAGCACAAAGCTTTTTTTTCAAATTAAGTGTTTTCTTTTTTAAATACAGTTTAAATAAAATTAAATGAAATCCTGTTACCATCAACACTGTAGGCTTTCTAAAGGCAGTATTTTATACAAACATATGTTAGTTTGAGGTGATGCAATTTAATATCACTAAAACACGATATTTATCTGACAGAAAATCTACAATTTTACAGTAAAACGATCTTATCAAACTAGACAAGGAACCATTTTTATAAAATGATCTATATGCTTGGGCTGGTATCTTGGATTAGTGCCAAAACACAAACATTATCAGAACATTCCACCAGACTTAATTTCCCAGGACCTTCATCTCACCCTGACTCAACTTCCCTATAACAATGCACGTGAATTCCTGGAATGAATTTCCTGTTTCCCAACCTCTTCAAATTCAGTTTTGCAAGTAATGCTTCTAGAACAATGTAGATGAGGTTTTAATATGCATGATTGACCAACCGACCACATAACCAAACAATGATATTCAATGTTATTTTTAAGTGTGTCTTGAAAAAAGAAACTACTTAAAACAAAAACACTGCATCATTGGCTGTTCTCCAGAGACCCCGCCCTCACCTGCAGCCTCTCAATGATGTTCCTGTAATCTTTGGAAGTGGTGAGCGTTGAGTCTCTCCTGGAAGCGTTGCGAGCTGACATCCTCCAGTTGAGGATGGTTTTCTGTACCACATTGTTGGACTTCACAAACAGGTTGTTCACCTGACTGTCCAAATCCACCGGGATGGCTATCGCTCTGCTCTTGGCTTAAAAAAAAAAAAAAAAAAAAAAAAAAAAAAAAAAAAAAAGATGAGTAAATGCACACTTAATACAGCAAATGGTGAAATAATTTCTTTATGTCTCAGTTTTTATTTGATGGACGGGTGTAAAGATGAACGGATACGCAGTCGCATGAGGTTCATTTATGTAAAGTTTGAAATACCTACCAACATCAGACAGAACCTTAATACAGCTCTCCACTGAGGCTTTCTGGGCAGGAACAAGCCAGTTACAATGGTAAACTCTGAAAACCCCCTGCAGGAGCTGCACAAACACAGGCTGCCGGGTCTGGAGAACAAGAAAGCAAAAACAAGAGAGGATGGGAAATAAACAGCTAAACATTGATAACAGAGAAGCTCAGTGGTGATCTTTTTTTTTTTTTGACATGTTTATTATTGGCAGGGTAAATGTACAATGTGCTTTCCAGAAGTACAATCACTTAGCAGCAAGTCTTTAAGGTATCGTGACATGAATTTCACTTCAGAATACAAAAGCACCTCATAAACAATAATAACAAATACATAAATACCGTGGTGATTACTTTCAAAAGTTTCAAGTCTTCAAGTGAATGAAACATTTGTGCATCCTTTTTTGGTTTCTACAACATCTTCTATAGGAGGTTCAAGAGACGTTAAATTCTATCGAAAGCATCAGACTGCAAAAGTCTGTGGGTCATGGCATTCCAGAGAGTCTTAAATCAGTTCAAAATTCCAAAATGTTTAAAGAAAAAAAAAAAAAAAAACATGTACACTGTCAGTAATAAAGGTACAAAAGCTGCCAATGGGTCAGTACCTTTACAAAAGAGTACATGTTTCTACCTAAAGTGTCCATTTTGGTACCTTAAAGGTACATATTAGTACTTATTTGAACCTACTAGTTATAAAAATGTATTTAAGTTTTTAGGAAAAAAATATTGATATATATCTAAAAACATAATAAGGAGTAACTGTTGTCAACATCAACATCATTAATGGTAAACATGACATGATGAGTGATGATGCTGAAAATTCAGCTGTTATTACAGGAAAAAATTACATTTAAAAACCCATTTAAACAGGAAATATAAAGGGTAAAGATTTTCACAATATTAGCATTTTTATTGAATTTTTTATACATGAATGCAGCCTTGGAGCTCATAAAAGACGTCTTTCCAAAACAATAGAAACAAATCTTACTGACACCATACATTTAACTGTACTTAGTGAAGCTAATAGAATTATTGAACATGCCACTTTTGTTTGATTGCACAAACTAAGAGACCGGTTTCTGTGGTATTCCACAGCAGAAGATGCTATCAACAGAGATTAGCTTACACTGAACCTGACACTGATCTTATTAAAGAGTTTCTTAAAAAAAAAAAAAAAACACACACAGATGTGTGCATATTTCTTTCATTTTCTTACACACACACACACACATATATGTAGACTAAAAGGTTAACAAATTATGATGTGTTGACACATCTGGTGACAGAAACTAACACCACATCTTACCACTGACACAATGGTTGAAAACACAACAAGCTGAGAGGAAGGATGGCATTTTTGCTACGCTACAACTGCAAGAGATGTTCAAACGCTTTCTGGACGACTAGTCTAGGGCGCACAAGGCCTTAACTGTGAAAAAAACACACACACACACAAAAAAAACCTCAGTGTGATCTAGTTTCCCACTCAGACACGATTACTAGCGAAGAGTCTAACCCAAACTACGTCACCACATTCCATGTGCAAACACTGTGAAGTCATTACAAAGCAGTACCTCAGTTATTTTGCCTAAAATGGAGGCCTGTCACAACAGAGAGATGTGAGAGATTAGAGAAGGAAGCTGTCATGAAGCAACACTTCCAGGAAAAAATGAATGGGGTTTAGGGTTGACACAGTACGAGGAGGCACTTGCTACTTTACACTAAAGGAATACAATTTAATTAATTAATTAACAATACATTTGATTTATCTGTACCTACATTGGTCAAATGACATTTATAATTTTTACATTATACTATAACATTATATTATTTGATTATAACATGCAAACATACATGCACATACAATATAAAAATCTGCAATAATAATAATAATAATAATAATAGATAGACAGGTATATAGATAGAATTGATAATTGTGTAATTGTACCAAAATCCTAAATGATAATGTATGTAGTTTTTTCGAAAAGTCATATTTAACTAAAGCTCATTAAAACAAACATTAAAATAAAATTACATGTTTATTCCTTTATATTTATTTTTAATTTATAGTCATTTAAATTGTCTTTCATCATATCATAGTAGAATTTTATCACCGGAAATTTTGTAAAATGTAAAATTGATCAAATAAAATAAATTCATAAAATATCTGTCTTTTAGGAAGATGTAAAAACAAACATTAAAGTATACTTTTAAAGTTCTAAGCCTAAAACTAACAAAATAGGCGCCCAAAGCTCCGAAAGTAAAAATGACGGTACGGTACAGATATAATACCACTCATGTGATATGGAAAGACTGTCAATAGTGAAAACACCAGCTTTTCCAAGAAAATCTATACAGTCAGCCTCCACAGCCACCAACGCTCTATAAACACACACACACACTGTGTGACGGCATCTGCAGCCAGAAATCAGCCCTAGTTACTCTGATTGTGAAATGCAGATGTGGGAAGTCTGTGCGTGTTGATGAGAGAGAAGGGTTCTTGGAAAGCAATGACCAGTGCGTCAGCCGGCAGTGGTCAGACTGATTCCTTAGAAACCCCTGAGTGTGAGTGTGTCTCACAAAAGACACCAGCAGGTTAGAGCTAGAGAGAAGGGGTGAGGGGGCCTTTACAGATACTTACATACATATGACGTGCCACCTGAGTGAGAAAGAGGTGCAAAAGTGGTTAAGATATCATCTGGAGGGTTTATTTTCCCACGTGTAAAGATAACGATGTACTTCCTTCAAAGAAATCAAATCGCTGAAGAAATTGAAGAAAGTGGTGAACCAAAATTGAATTGAAACTGACAGTTGAAAGCAACGCTTACTTAACTTGTCCAAGGCATAGCATGAATATTTGAGTATTGGGGTCATTACCTGTAAACTAGTGCTTTGGTCGGAGAAAGGAGAGCTGAAAAATGTCGTCACGATACTCATCACGGTTTCCGTCACGTAGCTTTCTAACGTCGTATCAGCATGTTTGCGGTCGCTTGTATTGTTGCAGACCTGGATGCAAAGCAAGCACAAATAATAGACCGAATTATTGTGGCCTTGAGTCATTTGCTTCAGTAAGCACAGTCAGAACATACACTGCTTCACCCCTTTGCTGCTCTAAAAAAGGACTTGGATCAACTGCAGACGTTTAGACATCATATAAATAAAAACTCATATCATACCCCAAATAATGAATCACTCCTACTCAACTTAAAACCCACAGGCTATCAACAATTAGACATTGTTAGTTGCACGCTAGCAAGAAACAGATTGGTACTTTTTGGTACTTTACACCTAAACGATTCATTGGGGTTGAGAAAAATCCCCGAATCGGCTTCCATTACCCTGCATATGTCGACCAGAAAGTTCTCAAAGAGCTTCCACATGTGGTTGCTGGTGTAGATTTCCTTCATTTCGACCTCTGTGTCCACGTAGCAATGGTTCAGGAAGTTGATATATGCAATTTTGACCTAAGGAAGGACGAACGCACATTAACATTCACAACAAAGATATCAGTAAGCTATATTCTAGGGCTATATGAGCTGGAGAGACATCCAAATCAGTGGCTTAATTCATTTTTTACAATTAATTTAATTAAAAGGTGTATGTACTAAAATATAAATAATAATAAAAAAAAATTAACTTTTTTCCTGTATTGAAATAATCTAACAGAGCTCAAATTCTAAAAGATATAATTTAGTTATTTTAATAAAACAAATAAATTAATTGAGGTTTTATTAAATAAAATATAATTAATTCAAATGCACTTCAAATTTCATTATATTTATTTTATTCATATTTATTTATTTGTTGTCTATGTATTCAACTCATGTAACTTAAAATTCAAATAA
Source organism: Enteromius radiatus (assembly GCA_032357445.1). Classification (NCBI taxonomy): domain Eukaryota; kingdom Metazoa; phylum Chordata; class Actinopteri; order Cypriniformes; family Cyprinidae; genus Enteromius; species Enteromius radiatus. Next base: position 2,423 of record JAUCMS010000469.1, on the reverse strand, counting down.
AATAAAAAAAACTAACTAAATTTTGCATTTAAGTATAAATAGAATATTTTACAATATTAAACAATTTTGTTTTATGTATTAAAAAGGTTTTTAAATTAAAACGTTTCATTTATTAAAATAGAACAAAAAAATATGTTACATTAATTTAAGTTTATTTAATAAAATAATACAACTGAATGAAAATTAATAAATTACATTGGTTTTAATATATATTTTCCCCTCAGTAACTTTTATTGAAGAACAGTTCTTGCAAACAAGAATAGTTCTTGCAAATCACTAGAAACACAAGACTAATTGTGGTTGATTTATTAAATAGCTCTTATTTTGTGGCACTAAAAGATTTTGAAAACAAGCAGCTTTGTCATAATTCCAGAATAAAGTTTTAAAGATTTTAGAAAAGTTTTTGTTTTTAGCTTTTCATTCTTGTATGAAAATATTCATATGACCAATATAAAATGTTTGTTTTCATTTATGTGCATTAAGTGGTTGGACAAACAGATGAAAGTACAATAATACAGCATTGCAAAAAAAAAACCCTGAGCCTTTAGGCCACTGACCTCAGGGATGCAGTCTTTGTGTGTAACCACACGGACAATATCATCCAGCGGCAGCAAAGAGTTGCACTTGATCTCAGTGTAGACATTTTTGCCCTCCGTGCAGACAGCCAGCAGCTCCACCAGGTGGATGTGATACATGAGGGGGCTGTTTTCATCCATCCGGTCACGCTCCGAACGCATCATCTGAACCAGAGTTTGGAACGAGGCCCGGTCATTATAAAAGACCAGCACATCCTCTCCAGAGTTCACCAACTGCAGAGATAATTGTTTTATGTTAAATCACAAACACAACTGCTAAAATAAATTTCAGCACATCAGCCACCCACCTCGGCCATTACAATATCCTGGCATTTTTTGATAAATTTGTTCTCGGCCTTGACGATGGTCTGCAGGAACTTCAGGTACTGCACGTGTCTGCCGTGGGTCTCGATGCAGTGGACGAAGTGCTGCACGACGCGCTCGTTCATCTCACTGCACAGCTGGAAGTTGTTCATGAAGATGTGCTGCATGGTGACGGCCTCCAGGATCTACACACGACCGAAAACATCAGACATATGCAGATGAAATCACAGTTTACAAACGTAAACAAAGCACTGTACTGGCACCCCCCAAAAAAGTCAATTTGAACTAGAGATTGTTTTAAATTAAGCAAACGGTGTGTGTGTGTGTGTGTGTGTGTGTGTGTGTGGTGTTGAAACATTTTACAATGATTCTACATGAATAAAATACAAATAATAAATACATTTTATTTACTATTAAATTAAATGTATTACTTTTTAAAATTTAATTTATTATTAATTAAAATAATAATTATAATATTTATAATAATTATAAGTATTATTATCATCATCTATAATATTATTCTAAACATATTATTGATGTTATAATAATAATAATAATATTGTTGTTGTTACACCAGTAGGCTTTGTTCATCAAGAATATGTCATAACACTTAACACTTTATTTATTCTACATTAGTAATATGCACATTTTAAATATAACCATCAATTTATAGCTTAAAAGAGGTTGGCTAAAAGCCTATCTAGTTAAAGTAATTAAAAGATTTGGGGTAGTTTCTCAAAGTCTCCAACTATAGTATGACTAACAATACCCAAACAGTGCAATTAGTATATGGTTACATTACAATCCCAGAAAAATATGACCACAATTAGTCTTGTCATGATGTCACGACGATGAACTCTGATTCATCATCACTATGATGCTTAAGGATTTGTTTGAGATGTAGCAATATGGAAACTGAGAACATCCATCTGTCTCACCGCCAATCTCAACCACCCACAACCCAACACTCATCCTTCCCTGATATGTGTGTGTGTGTGTGTCTGTGTGTGTGTGAGAGATGGAGAGCTCACCCCAGGGTTGAGGAACAGGTTGATGTGTTTGTGAAGCAGAGCCTGGTTCTGCTGGTTGCCTGCACAGAAGTTCTGAAGAAACTCATGAGCCAGTTTCATAATCTCTTGCATTCGGATGTCCTCACCCTGTAAAAAAATCATGTTTTTCATTCACTGAAAAGAACCAGGGGCCTATTCCATAAACCAAGATTAGAGTATAAGCCAGGCTTATTTTGGTTAGTCAGGCTTATTTTTGGAAGATTCGGTTTCATAAATCAAACTTAAAGTTCAAACTCAGTTACCCCGGCAACTTATGCTGGCAAATTTACCTTGTCCGGGGCAGGCTAACTGTCAGGCTAAGTCTGAGTTCAGGCTTATACTCACCTGCTGGTAATTCGATGTCATTTTATTTTACTTAACCACTATTAATTAAAAATAAATAAATAAATAAATAAGGAAATGTACTTTACTAATAAATGTAAGAAATTATAAGGTACAAATAAACTATAAAATG
>JAUCMS010000468.1:0-11980 GCA_032357445.1 Enteromius radiatus | reverse complement strand
GTTATGTCCATGTACTGAACTCTTATTATTCAACCATGCCAAGGTACATTCAGTTTTCCATTCTAGGGCACCTTTAAAATAAAGAATTTCACATCAAAGAAGAATTAGAAAACAATTTAGGGTGCAAGTATTGCTTGTAATGGGACAGTTAGCGTCTCTGGTTACATTTTGGGTAACGATTGGCATCATGAAAAGCGCCATAATTAAACTCAAATCGGTTGATCTGAAGGCGATTTTCCTCGACGCGTCCCGGCTCAGTGTGAATGAAGGAAGGAGCTGCTAGTGAACTCATCCGATCAGGGCCGTGCTGGTGAAGGGAGCTGTGTGCACGGCAGGAGGAAGTGCCTCGACTGTAACACGCGTCTGCACAGAGCGAGCGCCGTGACGCAACGCCACAAAAATAGATATGTGCTCCAATTATCAGCAGAGCTGCCTACTCTCAGAGCGTTTATAATGTGAACGGGTGTGCAGCTACCACCGGTGGAGAAATCCAACTCATTCACAAAACATGTGCCAATTCATCAAGCCATTTCAGCAACGCAAAACAGCTCTTTTTTAATAGAAGTCACACTGCCTTGACGCTGAAGAGCAGAGCACCGCAGTGAATTAGCTCTGAGCAGATCTGGCTGTTTTCACATCTAATGACAGCGAAAACTACACCTAATCCGCCGCATCCAAAGAAATGATTGAAATGGCTGTAACAGGGCAGACAAGCCATATTTATTTATTTTCAGAAGAGTGAATCGCAGAGAATGCTATGCTGATATTGTTACACTCACACAGCTCTGAAATTATACTTTGGTTCTCTGATTAATGAGAGAAAAGCGTTCACTGCAGATGGATATTTGTAGGCCGGTGCATTGATTGTTCAGATATGGCACGGCAGTGGTGTCACATGACTCCTGAGAGTCAGCTGAGAGCATGTGTTACAAACAGGAAATAGAGGGTGGGGTGAGCTGCAAAACTAGAACAAAGACACACACACTCGCACACATTCAGATACCCAAAGACACGGCTGATTACGGTTATATGCTCACCTCTGAGTATTTCGTTAATCTAGGGGAAAAAAATGCTGAATTAAAAGCAGTCTAATCCTCCTGAAGGGATTGTTGTGATATGACTAACTCACTTTTGCTCATTTCAGAGCGGTAAAACAGGCATCCGATGATGACAAAGGTTCAAATGAGATGATTTGAACGCACATCCACTCAGAACTACACGAGTGAAAAACACACACACACACACACACACACACACACGCGTCATCCCTCGCACAGCTCTTTGTGTCCGCCCGTAGCCTGAAGAGATGAAGTGTATGAAGCACTGAGAGTGTCCGGCAAATAAATGCACACAATGAACAGGCCTGAGTTCTTTGTGTGTGTTTGTGTTTTTTGACAGCATGCGCCTGCAGCCATTCACGGAGCACAAAGCATGCAATATTTAACAGCACTCTATCCGCCCCCCCCCCAGACACACTCCAGCAGCAGCTCATGCAGCGAACAGACGGACAATGCGGGAGGAGCAGGACGGAAACGACGAAGAAGCTAGAAGGCATGTCTTAAAAGCTTGATTCTTTGACTCCATTCTGGCCTTTCAAGCAAACACATCACTTGGCCTCCATCCTAAAGTTAAAGCTACAAAAAAAACACAACCACATAAACGAAAACTGGCTGTGAATGACGGTTTATTTAGATGGGAAGTCGAACATCGGAGGCCGGACGACAGAGTTTTCCTGCACCGTCGATAGCACATCTATTTATAAGCTGGTGTTTTAGAGGATGTGCAGTGCTGAGCTGGCCCCAATGCAATGCACCAAAATACGTATTTATTGCTAGCACTGTGTGCACACTAACAGACTGACACAAACGCTGATCTGTGGCTAGGGTTTCATTTGGGTGGCTAGATTGGAGTGATGAGTGTATCAGATGTTTGTAGTATTATTCAACAATATTGCATTGATTTCCTATACATCACGTCAGTAGGTCAGATGTGTGTCTTCTCGGTCAAAACCACCGAAACGCTGACTGTCTGCCATCATTTCAATGCGTTCAGCATCATTTATTTCATAGATAAAGATGGTCACTTATTGTGAGATATTTGTGCATATAAAAACGTACAAATTTTAATATTGGATATCCGCAGGTTTAATGAATTCAGCTGTGTAGGTCATTTTGTATGAGCTTATTTTAAGATGCAAACTTGTTTTTTGCTTTTTCAGATTTTCAATCAAGTAAAATAAACTAATTTTCGTTACAGAAAATGTGTTATTTACTATATTTAAATACGTATTGGTCAAAAAAAATCTGTTTCTGTCATCCACAAATGTGACCTACATTTTAATGCAGAAAATATCAACATCAGATGAACAAATTGCTGTATTTTTCTGAATGCATGCATATTACTCAATACTGGTTAGTACACACCGAGCTGAGGAGAGGGTCAGCAGTGAACTCAAGATGGCCTGATCCACTTCCTCTTTTAGTTCAAGACGCAATCTTCAAACACGGACAGCACTATTATGGCTTTAATATAATCAGCAATCAGAACAGCAGAGATTGTTTTGCATTCATTCAGTGACGAAGCCTAAAATCACAAAAGGCTCTCTGAAAGTTAGCGTAGCATTCGGACATTTGCGAGGCACGTTTGAGCTGGATCTGAAGGGAAGTACACTTGCATAAGTATGTAGGTCACATGACGTACCGAAAGAGATTCTGGTGAGTTCACTTGTGGTTGAGCAGAATGACATGGGAAGAATCGTTCCGCCAGCATGTCCATTAACAGGCCATTAAAGACTACGAACACAAGTCTGCTCTATTTAAAGCCATCACAGTGACCACAATAACATAAGACAACACACAAAACACTGATGAAGACAGCACTGCAGAGCTTTTTAGTGTTGGTACGGTTCAGATCTGTACACTTGATGCAACTAAACGACAACAAAACTATATGCTTTATCTTTGGCAGCTAAATTATTTTATAACATACACAGTATTTTTTTTTTAACAAAAGATTTCTGTATGAAACAAATAATTGATGTTTTCTTTTAAGCTAAGAAACTAAAAAGCTTTGGCAGCTATTAAATATGCTCAAGAGTTCAAGAGTTGATTACATTTATATATTATATCATTTTATGTGTATGATTTTTGTCATTTGCTCCTTTTGAAAGAACAAAAAAATTACTGCCAAGTACATATTTTTGAAAAAGAAGCAACATTGCTTTCATCACAATCACTCAAATTCTTGCACTTTACAGTGATTTCATTGTCAAGTGACTTCAGTCATCACAGTGCTTTCACTTCAGTTTTTCTGGCCTAAATGGCATGCTGTCCCGTCGCTAACCAATCACACCAAATTTTCATGATGACCGATCGCCACTCTCATGTTCGCGTACTCGAGCAAGTCTGTGCCCATCCATAGCACAAAGATTTCTTTGTAAAGAAAAATAAATAACACTAATTTCATTTTATATGCATTCCATTCATTTGCTTTTTGATTATTCATTCAATTAAACAACTACATTTGGAAAAAAAAAAAATGAGTGACCGCTTGGACCTGTGAAGAGTCCACCGAATCAGTTTTACATTACAGCTGAGCCTCACAAACACAACTCGCATATCAACAGGATCATACATACTTTCAAAAGCTGAAAGAAAGCCTCTTGCACAATTATTTCAAAGCAAGAAAGGTCATGTGAACGTGTGGCTCTTTTTCAAAGCCTAGTGAGTGTTTAGGCATCATGGGTGAGCAAATACCATTTCAATGGTTTAGCAGGATGATTACGATCGTGCTTAATGTTAGGTAGCAGCATCACAAGTATTGTTCAGGAAGACGACGATCCCAGAACACACCAACTCAAAACCGTCATCCAAGATGGCAGACACTGAATATATCCATTATAAACGTTAATTCATTCAATACTCAATACACAGGTCACTAGTCTCTGGAAGACAGCTATTTTCTCAAACCATCTCTGTTGTCTGTCACTGGGAATGTAACACGTTTAACATCAGCTGTCCAGACTAAGCTCAGAGCATTCCTGCAAACAAACATGCCACTTGCCTCTGACCAAACTGGTTTCTCTGGACGCCCCACTCTGAGACGGACATCACTTCCTGAAACTGCCACGAAGACGCTCCAGAGACATGCAGCCGTTCCAACCTCTTTAAAGCGCATTTAACTCTATGCAGGAATTCTGAAGACAGAGATGTGTGCCGTGAGCAAAAAGTGATTTCAAATGAACTGTTAAATAAGGTTTAATTTCCGAATTCCCAGTGAAGATCGAAGCACTGTGCACCCAAGTGTTCATGTACTACAAAAATGCCAACCAGAGCTGAAGATCTGTGCTGTCCTGTGAAGCATTAAGTCTTTTTTTAAGTTCGACACTCACTAAACTACTGCATTTGTATCTGAATATTTGGCAACCTACATCAAACATATTTTCACACTCAATGACTGAACCTCACGTCATACAGTATGAATTCATGACATGCATCAAACACAGTATGGATACGTTAGCAGGACAGGAACGCACTCAGTTCACCTTCTTGCCTTTTTATTTAAAGCTTGTAACGTTGTGAATTATCTGGAGCTGGCTTAGTTTTGTTCAATCATCAAGGTGACGACTTCAATAACACGAGACAAAGCAAATCACGACAGCTGCTCAGCTTTGCATCAGGTTCGGCCACATTTCTCCCATCGTTTAGTTTAACACTAGCAATGTCAACAGCAAGCAAAGCCTTTATTCCAAATGCAAATGATGCGTTTTCAAATGCAAAAGCGCATTACTGTAGCACCGGCGACTTGCACAGTAGTATTGTCCGTCTGTGGTCCACTTTGCTTATTCAAAACAGCATATGAACGTCAGATAACAGACCTGTATTCAAACGACCTGCGAGGAAGTGCATGCCGGCACGGGCCACCACTGGGCTGCATGAACGCATCTTCTCACGTTAAACAGGGGTCACGAGAGATCGCGCCATTGCTCCGACAGCAACAATAACTTACATTTCATGAAGTGAGTTGGATGTGGTTCAGCAAGTGATTCAACAACTCTCTAAAAGTACAGTGCAATAGAAATATGTGCTTTCGTTAGTGATTGATACTGGTGCATATTTGACATTTTCCAAATATTGGCATCAAAGAGTTTCCCTGGAGATGCCTGACTGACTCACTTTAAACTCGTAGTATAGTTTAAACATTTCAAACTATTCTAACTATTGCTGAAATGATTAAAATTAGCCCTGCTGATTACAGTGTTTACTTCCTATGATTATCGTCAGAATGGGTGGAAAAATCACTGTAGTATGCCACTGCATCCAGTGAAATCAGAACTGCTTTCACACAGGTGTATACCCTATTTGATCAACATATTCACAAGACTTTCCCAAATTTACTGGATAAGGAAAATATACGTTTGTAGAGATTTTAACTTTGCATCAGACCTGTGGCATAGCTTCTACTCTTTATGATATTGACATATAACCCTCTAACAACACCAGTCGGTAAACAACACAAGTCATGCATCAGTAAAGAATCTGCCCTGTGCTTATACAGAATCACACGACGAGACACACACACACACGTAATCATTTTAGAAAACTACATTAGTAGTTTTAGTAGTTTAGTAGTTTCATGCCATTTTAAAGGACCAATGCATTAAAAAAATAATTCAGCTATCAAGTATGCACCCTTGCATGACCATTCATAATCTTACATGACATCATAAACGTATTTGTCAATAATCTAGATTTAAACTGCATTGTATTAAATTGTATAAAAGTGTTTAGTAAACATTCTACTTTTTAATACAGTACAGTCGGAAGACATACTTTTTAATGACTAAAATTTGATTTCACAGGGCCCTAACAACATTTTATTTTATTTCTTCATTTTATCTTAACGTGCATACATATAATTGTCATTTATTTCTTTGTTTGTTTAAACTCAACCATCATTTTGAATGCATTTGAATTTTCAGTGCATAGTGCTGCTAATTTTATACTAGTCAATGGACTAAGAAGCCCCATAATCCTGTTCGACGACATCATCGTCCATCACTGATGTTGACTCAGCATCATGATCCCAGCCATAAAAAAAAAAAACATCTTAAATCATACTCCATCTCATAGTACAAGTAATATAAATTGCGTGCACCAGGGAGGTTTTATTAATACGCAGGGCGTTCATGAACGATTCATGAACACACATCCTCTGTGAGTACTATAGGCCTAACAAACTAACCATGCTAATGTGGGAAACGTCGCCCAATCCTATCCTGAGCACCATAATCAGGTGACCCAAAATGTGAGCTGGCTGCTTTGATTCTGCTCCCTTCAGAAGGCATATGACCTCGTCATTTATGCAGATTACGCAACACAACTACAAATACTGACACAAACTGAATTATGCCATGAGAGCAACCGTTACAGTAAACGACAGCATGCAGTGGCACGAACTTTAAGCATTATCATAGATCAAATATGTTGAAAGGGCATGTCAACTGTGGAGACAGCTGGATAAAACAGACGTGTTAAATCAGCACTATCACTAACCAAACCCATAATCCTAAAAGCCTCTATGTACAGATGGGAACAATTTAATCCTATTCAGAACCGCGGCTGAAAACATGAAGTGGGATAAAAAGAGATCAAGAGGAAAAAAAAAATGCATTGCAACAAATATTTACAGGTTTCACATATTTTCTTCATCTTCACACTTTTGTAATAAGGCCAATTTGAACTTTCTAAAGCTAACTCAGAAGTAATTATCAAAGCACACTTGAGCGCAGACAACCAATGAACTGCCAATGAACCGCATCGGCCTTGCAATAAGCCAATAGCTATATACAAATGCCACCGACATTTTATTCAGGTAAGACGGTCAGTAAGATTCACTTCAGTAGGTGACCCTAAAGAGAAAATAACTATTAAAAAAACCCTTTGGAAGCCCCAGTGTTGAGAATGCAGCATGCACACTTACACACACAGAACGCAGCAATGCGTGAACCTGAGCTCGCGTAGCCTGCATTCAACACTACATTTTGAGCCTTTAAGCAGCTCATGCACTTTATAGTCTTTGCTTCTGCTCAACATGGGCACAAACAACAAGCAGGATTCTTCTCTGCAGTTCCTGCACAGCGTCACAGGAACTTCACACCACATCTGACATGCTTCCTGTGCGCCATTTATATGAATAAAGATCACAGGGAGAATTCTTGATGGTTTGGGAATCATGAACAAAAGCGTTTTCCGAGCGCTTCGCCGTCTCATGAGGTTGAACGTGTGCAGGGCTTTTTCTATTTCATTCTGATGCTGACGTTTTGTTACACAACGCTACATGCAGCAAAGCGCAGCATCCTCACGCGCTCAAACCCTAAATATGACGGATGTGCAGGTTCAAATGAAACCTGCAGACGTCTGACTGTTTTTCAGGGAGGGTGTAAACTGTGAAATATATTAAACAGAGCGTAAAGTCCTACTGCTAGCCACAATATTTCATAAGCACTTAAGTGAAGAATCCATGGTGAAATTTGGTGAATAACTAATATTCAAGAGCATTCTGCAGTGCGTTTCCTGTACAATGATGTAACTCGCTGTTAACTAGCATAGCACGATATATAGTTTAATAAATCAAATAGCTAGTCATGACTGTTTCATGAACCAATACTGTTGCAAATTTGTTGTTGATTAATGATGTCACGCAGGTGTAGAGTAATACGTTTTTATTGAAAGTAATTGCATTAATGCCATTTCTTTGCTATAAATGGAGTATTAATGGTATTTCCTGTAATGTTTTATTTCAGATTCATTTATTTTCGTACGTGAAAAATAAAAAAGGCAGAAATGCTAAATGAACATGCTAATTCACTTTCTGACAGTAGGTGGCACTTACAGATACAGTGGATTTCCTTTCTTACCAACTTGTCACAAAAGAAAACTGAAGAGTAGAAAGTGCACAAATGCATATAAAAATGCTTGTCTCAGTCTGAACAGACTAAACAACCGCTGTTGATTCAAACTGAATATTCGCTTTGGTGTGAAGCCTTCATTTGTACAACTGAGTGATTCAGAAAACTCATGTCTTTCGACAGACACGCTAAAAAGGAGAAAACATACGTTTGTGAAATGCGGTCCAAGACGTATTTTTCTGTGCACAACCAGCAAAGAACTTTTGTCTATACACGGCCTCTGTAACACAGGCAGATTCAGTGGCATGAAAGATATTGATGTCAGTTTAATGTACTAAATATTTCCATAACAGCTTCACTTCCATGCCTTTTGTGAGTTCAGCATCATTTATATGAGGGTCCTGCTCCAATGCTAATACAGGAAGATTGGACCCTAGTATGTCATTTATATAAACAATATTGGCGAGGGAGGGCATAAATGTTTAGTACAGTGATTTTTGACCGTCGGATGTATACTAACAGATGCTATTTGAGCTATGTTTTCAGTAGTGTACGAGAGCATGCGTGATGGGGTGAGTGTGTTTGAGGCAGGGCTGTGTCTTCATCAGTCGCCATCTTGTTGGCTGCAGCAGCAGCAGCTGTAGGCCGTGAACACACACACACACACACATTCATTCAGTACATGAACACACTTCTGACACACACACACAAGCGCGCTCCCGCGTACATGTTTCAGCACAACATCATGAGCCAAAGACAGCAGAAGCGCTTTAAACACGCGCCAGCCTTACAGACAATCACACCGATATGAGTGTATTCTGTGCTGAAACACACTGGAGCTGCTCTTCCTCATTCACATTTCCTCCACGAACGCAACCGTAAATCACTCGCACGCGTTAAAGAGATCGAGAAAATCCCATTAACCGGCGTTTAAGGTCGTTAAAAGCACAGGCTCACAGTTCAAACCGATCAAAGGCACACGAACAGAAATACTTCGATCACACACACACATAACCGATCGAATCACATCCGCCACCGACATAAGACCAGAGTCCGGGGCTTCTTCGACGCTTTTCAGGGAGACGGGTGATAGTTAAATGCACAAACTGTGCGACTCCATGATGAAGTGGGGGAGGTAGTTTGGCTTTCTTCACTGTCCATTTCATCATCATCATCATCATCATGATCATGAGCAGTCAGATATGCACCAATGCAGGCTCCCAAACACGGCAAACCAGGATTTATATTCGTCAACAAGGCCAAACGTTACACGAAATCCAAATGAGACCGTTTTAGCAGCCTCGTGCCAAAAACACGGCTCTCCTTATGGACACTGTTTATAGCCATAGCAGAAATCACCTGACAGCATTTAGCATCGATCATCTCGAATATTAAAACAGGAGCGCGATTATGAGCGCTGCTAGTCAGCTAACAGCACATCTCTGCCACATGACCGTGATTTGAGGAAGTTAACGCATACTAAACCTCTAAAAAGTGGCCTAGGGATGATTGGATTTGGATATTTGCTGCACATATTGTAAAAACGATCATAATAAGTGCACGATTATACGTGCTTGTGTGGAGTCCAGCAGAGGCCCCCACCCCACCGGACCCAAGAACAGCTAAATGAAGCCAATCAGGCGAGCATTACACAGAAAGCGGCTGATAAACACTGACCTGTGTTCTGTCGGGACAGTTCGTTGTGTATCTATCATTTACTGTAAACAGCGAGGAGAGATCCACAGCTGCCCGACCTGCAGACAGTCCGTCAGTCAGTCAGCGGAGAGCGGCACTCCCCGAACCGCAGCCGCGACAGCTGCAACCGCGCTGATTCTGGTCCAAATAACGCGAGCTTCACGCAGATGCCTCGTGGTAAATGTGGTCAACACAACGCTCGGTCCGAATTAGCCTTTCTGGTAGGTCCCACGCTCGTCGTTCTCCTGCGCTCGCTCTGTCAGGCGCTCGCTCCAGCCATCAGACAGCAGAGATGGGCGCGGTGACCCTGCTCTCCGGGCTGGGAAACCCCACGCTGCGCCTGCGTCACCACGCAACAGATTCGACCGTTTCGGCGCCAAATTCTTGTTTCGCTATGTCTATGGTTAGAATAAACTGTATATTGCTTTTATAAATGTATTCTTGTTTAAGTGTAATTAACTGTTTATAATATAAATCATAGTGTTTACAGACGTGATAAGTATGTGATCCACCATAAAACAAGACGACGAAGAAGAAGACGACACGTCATTGTGTAGTCCAGTAGTTCTCAAACTTTATTTCCTGTTGTCAGCCACTGTATTGTAAATACACAGTTTGAACATTAACACTGCACTGTGCTTAAAAACAGGTTAATAAAAGTTACATAAAAATGTGCTTATTTACTCACGGCTCAATTGGACTCTTGTCATGTCAGAAAGTGATAAAACTTTCAGTTTTATGGACGTCGCTAAGTTGGTCACTGTCAATATGGTTACTGGTAAGGAACACGGGATTGACTCCTGTTGCATGTTCATATTCAAGACATTACTGTTAGCAGCTGTGTGAATAGGACATTTGGAGACTGGGTTGTCATTCCTAAAAAATTACAGTGTGAACCCTAATTAATAGCATTTAATTAAAACTGAAAAGACCCATAGAGACCAGCTCCACAATTTAAAGAGATAGTTCACCAAAAAATACAAATTCTGTCATTAATTAAGGCCCATTCACATCAAGCATAATAACTATAAAGATAATGATAACTACACTTGTGTCTACACCAGTGAACGATATAGTTTGTTAATTATAAGATTAAGTGCGTCTGCCACTTTAAATTCTCAAGCGCGTGATTGCAGGATTGATTCTGATTGGTTGTCAATGTTTGTATTGTTCATCAGTTGGAAAAAAATCATTCTGAAAATGATTCCAACAATATAGTATTGTTTTAGTTGTGATGTGGACGCTGCTATTTTTAGAACTGCATCGTTATTGTGCTTGGTACGAATGGGGCATTACCCATAAAATGGTCCATTTGACATCAGTGGTTCGACTATTTATTAACAGTTTTGTGTGCAAAGAAAACCAAAATAATGACTTTATTAAATCTCCATGTGACATCCTGCAATGAAGAGTGTCACAATGTATACATGTGTTTGATCTGAACATAAACAACATATGCGCATGCTTTGATCTGAATGTAAAGAAATTTTGAAGAAACTAAGAAACTCTGAAAATGGTGCCAGGGTGACGCGGAGGAGACAAATTGTTAAATGAATTTGTTAATTGCTGAATAAACAATTTTGTTTTTTCATTGCACACAAAGTATTCTCAGCGCTTTGTAAAATTATGGTTGAAACACTGAGGTCACAGCCTATTTTACAGATATCCTTGCTACGATCGTGGTAGTACCCTTGCTGTCTATAGAGGGTCAGATAGAATACATTTTTTAATTTTAATTTTAATTTTTAGTGCAGTCAAGAGCTGACTCACCCTGTTTTCATGCACCATTCCAAGTATTGCATTAGAAACAAGTGACGGAAACGGCAAATTTTCTTAATTTATAGAAAAAAATTACACTCACTTGAGGTAGTTTTTGGGCTGGGAAAAAAAGCAAATGATGCTATATGGAAATCCTTTTTCCAAATAAATTCAAACATAACAAACATTAAACCACATGACTAATTGACTGTTTCCACTAAGAGTATCTTTCTGTTTTTGTTTATTTGTTTGTTTTTAGTTGATGGCAACGATTCACTTTTTTTGTTGTTTCATATCAACAAAACGAGCTGTTCTGCAGTAAACACGATGTGAGAGATCATTATGTTTTGGTTAAAATTTGTTAATGAGCTAATGTAGTAGGTTTGGAGTGAGCGATGCAAGCAAACATGTTTTTAATGCATACATGACAACATTTCTAGTTTCCAGTACTTCGATCATCTATACTTCATTAATTCGTCATCCATAAATTACTGCATTTTCAAAAGACTGAGAATGGAAAACGGAGGATCAACAAAGAAGTGGTAGGGGAGAGTGGGGGCAGTTGCAACACTTTTTACATTTCCTTCAGTTTCTCAGCGACCGTTTGTTTTAGAAAGA
>JAUCMS010000467.1:0-11984 GCA_032357445.1 Enteromius radiatus | reverse complement strand
GATTCGTCGCGCTGCCTGTATATTTTATAGTGGTACGACATATTTTACAAATTTCACTTTCTAAATAATTGAAGTATTGTATGTCTACTAATAATTATAAAGAAATGAATCGGGCTTTACCGATGCAGATACGATAGAAACGATGCATCGCGATACAAATGCCAATTTTATTATTTTTAATGGTGTTGACAATATATTTTAAAAGTTGTCATATAACTGAATGTATGTCCAACTGAAGAACAGGCATTATATTTTTTATATTTTATTATTTGTATATTATTTAAATATAATGCATATAATAATACCCATTATTATAATATCCACGCCCCCTGGATGTTGCAATCTGCAGCGAGATGCTTCTTGCTTTATCAGGCATTACCTGCAAGATGAAATGAAAATGAAACGTGAAGACAGTGATTTCCTTCAGAAAGTGATGGGCTGCAACAAATAAATCAAGGTAGGGTAACTGCATCATCTACACAAGTCATTGTGCTTGGATCTTGGATAGTGATGTTCAGAAGTGGGGATCAATGAGGCATTTTAGGAAGGCGTAGACTTAACTTTTACAAAGAATATTTCTACAGTTTTGAAACTTTAGTCTTTGCAACTTATCTATGCACAAGAAGTTTGTTATGTAACACTCTGAAGAGAAAGACAAACTTGAAATCGCATCATGTGACCCCTTTAAAGATATGAAGTGAAAGAAGGGCAAGGCCAGAGATGTTGAAGTGGGTGGGCCTACATAAAACCGGGTGGGACAGGCGTATGAAAACTAACATTTACTAATAGCCTACATTATTAAAATAAAGTTGTATCTGTTAGTTAGTGCACTGCATAACGTTAACTAAAGTTTATTGTGGGTAAAGTATGGAGATAGAATTGTTTTGTAATAATAATATACTGTTACATCATCTTTTCATATCTTGGCAAAAAAAAATCTACTACAAAAAATCTTGCTTTTCATGTAACCTGCCTATATGATTAGCCCAAGCAGAAACAGATAAAATAAGATTGGATATGCAATGACATGCAATGACAGTGGTGGAAGATTTTTATTTTTTAATGGTCAATTTACACTACACCTTTTTGTTTTTTATGTCAGGAGAACGCTTTTCAGTGGTGTCACCAGCAATCTGCTTGAACTATCAGCACTCAAAAACAACAACAACAGCATACCATTGCATCACAGTTATTAGTATCTGCTGCACTGTATCAGAGTTTCTCAAATCTACATGTTTAGTATAGACTGGTGAGCAAGAAACCAAATAAAAGTTATATATATATATATACACATTCAATTTAATTTACGTTTTATATATTAGTCTGGAAAAAAATATCTTTCTCTGTCACAAACAATACATTATCAATATTTGTTTATTAAAATACATTATTTGACCTAAATTGATGCAGTCTGTTTTTTATGTTTCTTGCGCTGATGAATGACATGGCGAATCTTTCTCTGCAATTCAAAACACTGCCAGGTGCGGCAAAACTGCGAGGATGTAGCAAGGACAAAAATAACCATCGATATAAGGCAGCATACACGACCATAACAACCCCGAAACAAACATCAGCATTCTGTTTTATATCGAAGGTTAAAGGAAAAACTGTTCTTGCCTGCTAGTTTGTGACGCAGCACCTTCCTTGAGCAGCTGTCTATGCAGCAATGAATTTCTTCTATAGTCTCCTCGTGCGAAGCGATGACGTCAGTTTAATAATTAATATAGTCTATATATGTTTGTGATCCAATTTTAATTTATTTTCTTTATTTGTATGTGGTTATTGCATGTTTATGTGGGTGTAAATAAAAACAGCACAGTCACATCCTTGTATGTTCCACATAAATCACAAGGAAGAGTAAATGACGACAGAATATTTAAATACACTCTTACTTTCACTATATAGCGCTGTTAGACCATGTAACGTTACTTGATATTCACTCTCCATATGTTTTTCACTCTCTACTTTGACTACAGTATTATACACTTAAACTACAATTACATCCTGCACTGACTTATTTCAATTAACACTGATACATGACAACGCCACTCTATTTGTGCTGATCCACTTAAATCTAATATTGCTCTAATTGGTCTTGTTTATAGCCTACAAAGCCATTCTTTCTGCTCGCCATTCACTTCGTGTAATATTTTCTTACGTTTGTGTATTACTTTTCTTATATGTAGAGCTGATATAGCTTGCTCAGTACAGTTCAATCACTCAATCTCTATCGTCACACAGTTTTTACTATGTGCAACTTTGGTTTATTTCACATCGCACATAACATAATAAACAGACTCTTGAATAATCAGTTTGTGAATATAAGATTTATTTAACCCAAATACATAAACAAGTCAGATAAACAGCAGATTTAGAGTCAACCCATTAATGCATGGTTAAAATGAAAACATTTTAAAAACACTGCCCATCTATTAACATAACTTCATATTGAAATACTGAAAGGGACACAAACTCTTTTAACCCTGTAAAGCTTGACATATACCTTTAATACATAACATAAAAGTGAGTCATGCACAAGTCAGTGGATCAAGACAAATCATGAGATTCAAACACTGTTAGGCATTGAACTTTATATTGATTTTTTAATTTGTTTTTTGAATGAGCTCATGCATGTTTACTTCATTTGCACTACTACTAACACCTGACTTCACACACACACAGTGCACTGGGTAATATTAGTACTTGTTTTACAACTCTTAACCTCACAAGCAGCTGATCTCATGAATGTGCATAAAAATAGCACACCAAAAAAAAAACACATGTTACAGACACCGGACTTGTGGCATGTGTCTGCTATGTTAAATCCATGTTATTAAATGCATTTTACTGCATAAGATGACAATGAATATAAAAGAGATTTCATTTGTGTCACATGTTTGCTCACTTCTTCATTCCTAGACGGCCTCTGTGGCTATAAATGCTAAACTGTGGAAAATATTCATAACAATTATAGTCATAAAATAAATCATAAAATGTGGCAGTGCACTACAATCACACTGCTCCACTGACTCAGTTTTCCACAGTGAAATAAACGTAATCTTCTAGACTAGATTATTATAGATATTTACTGTCATATACAGTGATTTGCTTCTGGAAAAAAAAGTTTTACTTGCTCAAGCATTTAGGAATTTGTTTACAACATCAGTAAATGTAACATTTTAACAGGTGGATATAAATAGAAAGCATATAAAAGCTGCTAGACCAGTTCATCAATGATCTCCTGTCACTGGAGCTGTTTAATACTTCACATAACTTCCTGGTTCAGTCGGACGCTCTGTGTTTGGAATTACTGCAGACAAAGTTTTCCATTTAAGTAAATATATAAAAAGAAGTAAGGATACTACCAGCAAAAAATAAGAATATTTAGAGGTTTTTCAACTTGAATATTTTGAGGCATGGATTTAGGTGAGTGTGAATGCTGTCAAATATATTAAATTGAATTGCATTTCCTGATACAGACAAATTTTTTCAGATATAGTTCTAAGTTAAGCTTTTTTTTTTTCAAATCACTAACTTCCAGGATTTGATTCACTGTTTTCGCATTAATTTGAGAATGTTTGTGAGAGTTTATATAATATAACACACACACACACATATATATATATAGAACATATCAGTAAACATTTTAATTTTATACGACATAAATAGTGAATACCTTTATTATTCACAATGTAAAAAATTAAATACTCCCTCCCCCTTGATTTTTAAATTAACATTTTTAAATGTGTTTTTCTTGCTTTTTGGGTTGCTTTTCATTATTGTTTGGTATCCTTTAATAACTAACAAGTAAAACGAACTAATAAAGAACACAAAAAGAATACAGTGTATTACTATAATTTCTATGTTAGTTTCTTCAAATTAAATGTTTAACACAGTATAATTTCATATCCCCTGCAGTTCTCACACATTCTTAATCTCTGACGTAAGAAGCAGGTTTTATGACTTAGACACAATAAAAGGACAAGAAAAACAAAAAAAAAAAAAAAAAAAGAAATGACCGTAGAAAATGCAACTGAAAAGACTGAAATGCAGACCGAAGAAAGTGCACCGAGAGATGAAGTCAAACCTGAGCAGATGAAAAAAACTATGAATGAAGAGGAAAACAATCCCTGTGGATTCAGAGAACATCTAAAAGTGCACCAAACGAACAGCTCTGACAGATTTCGACCAGCTTGTAAGAAAACATACATATTATAATTATATTATGTTATCTCATGATGTGGATGTTAGTCATTATAAAGCATTGGTTCCAAACATATGTTTGTCTTCATTTCATCTAGTTTCTCTTGATCCAGAGAAGCCTGTTTCGTGATGTGACAGAGAAATACCTACAGGGGATAAATCAGTGTAAATCCTGACCTGGTGTTTTCTCTTTAGAGTTTGAACCGGCAGGATGTTCCTCAGCTCACTTTCAGTCAACGATTTACAAGGAGACTGGAATACAAACTGTTTGGTTTTTTTTTACCTTGAACACCTCCAATTATCTGCTGTCATACATGGAGTTAAGTGACTTGTTCAAGTGTGCAGTGACAATGTTTTTGAGTCGCTTGAACAAAATGAATGTCATATTTTTTACTGAAAAATTCTTTATGAAAGGTCATGTAAGTGTCAATATACCCAAACAAGTGTCTACTTGGTCAGATTGTATAATTTGCCAATTTTTCTTTTGTTTATTGATGATGGTATTTTTGCATTGCATCAGTGCAAAATAAATATTATACAGTTATAAAATTGTGTGTGTTGATTTACTCCTCCAGCAGAATGATCCAAAAATTGAGCATATGTATAAAAAAAATAAAAATTAAAAAAATTATATATATATAAAAATATATATATATATATATAAATATAAATTAAACTTGTGCTACTTTCAGGAGCTTAACATTATCAGAATGTTCCTGTTCGTCTATACAACCAATAATAATACAGTTACTTTAAGAGCTAGTTTTCAGTTTACAAGTGGTAATGAAGAGCATGAAAACAAGACTCAAACAAACTGTTATTTCCATATTCAACCACTAGATAGCAGAAGTAAATTGAGGGTTGTGTAAAGATACATGCAAACAAAGACATACACTCTTAAGAAAAGATGCTTAAGGATAACATAGACAAAGTCACGAGGGATGGGAGAATGCTAGCACTTATCGATAGTTAACGTAGCAAAAAAAAACAAAACTATTTTATAGATAAAAAAACATGTCAGTAGTAATGCAGAGACAGTGATACATGAACGATTTAGATATATACACATCTCAAAGTTAGGGTTACCATTAAAGTAAAGTGCTATACAGGTTGTACATCAGTTCGAATTAACAATTCTGGATATAGCCTAATGGACTGTGAAGCGGAATACCAAACTATATTTTTTATATAGCATTGCAACATTGAAAACAATGTTTAAAAATAATAAAGGGACAATAACCTAAAATCTTCAATGTATTTGTGAATATTTCAATTTTTACATTCATTTTGCATGAACATTTGTGCAGTTAATATCTTCAACATCGTCAACAGTGGAATTTCAAAATGGTGCGTGAGAAAGCACAATGGGTTTTTTTTTTATTGGGTAAACATTAAACACAATCTGATTGCCAGTCGAGACCTGGCAAAACATTTTTTAGAGTGCATCGCTGACAGCTTATCATGCATGAAATCACTGAGAATGCTCTACAGTCCCGATGAGTCACAGAAATAGAGCCAAAATACCAAAGCTGCTTTGAATGCCATTGCCTGGAAGCTGGGGGGCTTGTGGGCTTTGTTATACTTTCAGTGTAGACTTAATGTCTTCTTTAGCTTATTTAGTCTCTTAAATTGAAAGTGAAATGTGACAGCATGAGCCAAAGGTGGGGTCCATTGTAACACCTGAGGGGCATGTTGATGACCACTTAAAATGTTACCTGATATCATGAATATATGGGTCAAAGACGTTAAGATGTCTGCATCTAAAGAAATTCACAAAAATTCACATTTGTCTTAAAAAGAGGGGCAAAGTCCGCTCCTCTTCATTCCCATAAGAACAGCCGACACCTCTTTACTACGAGCCGGAGAACACGTAGACCCAGACCATAACTACACGGACAGAGATGCTGTTCTTGAACGAGTTATGGGATGTCCCAAGTTAACTACTATTTCATGAGTTTGCGCTCCCTTATGATAAACAATTAAGCGTGTTGGGCGTGCTGGCCAGGGCTGAGCTCGGCGTCCGGCTCGAACTCCGCTTGCCCCCAAAAAGAGCTGAAGATGACAGCAGCCAAATGAGCCCCCCAAAGAAGGTTGTGAGACTTTAGTCTTTGAAACTTTAGGGATCTTATCTATGCACTGACAGCTTAAAGAGAAAGGAAAACATGAAATCACATCATATGACCCTTTTAACCGCTGGAGCGCCAAAAGTTACAGACTGCAGCTTTGAGAATTAAAAATAATTCCACTCAATTATTAAAAAGTTCAACAATGAACACCCATGCTTGGGGCGACCCACATAAATGAGTCAAAACGCTTGTTTTGAACGTTTCTGAACGTTAAACATTGACTTCCAGTCTTTATTCCCCTGTTCCTTTTCGTATTTTAATAAAAATAAAGTATATTCATTAAAGCAAATAGTTTACATTTGCAAATGTAATAGCAGGGCACATTGTAATGCAACGTTCCCAGTCTGCACGACTGGTCAAGCTGTGTCCAAAATAGCACAATACGCACTATAACACTCCACAGTTGATTTTTTTAAGTTAAGTGCATCACCCGGGTATTTAAAGTGCATGTTTTATATTAGAAAATTTCAGTGTGAACATATCTACTCGCACTATTATACTATAAAGAATAGTGCATACTGTAATGAAAGCTAGTAGGACTTTCTGCGCACGAGCGCCCTCTTCAGGTGTGAGTGAAACATACACTGCAAGGAGTGTTTAGTCTCTACTACGGTGTTCATGTCGCCTTATTCTGGATCTAAATAAAACATCAGGTCATGCACAGACTGTCTTGTATCTTTAAATTTAAATCTACATGTGTTCACACTTGTCTTAAAAAGAGGGGAGGGGGGTCAAGTTAAGTAATGCCCTGATGTTTACTTCAACAGAGTGATGTTTTTCAGCTTTTTGGCAAAGTCTGCTCCTCTTCATTCCCATAAGAACAGCCAACGCCTCTTTACTACGAGCCGGAGAACACGTAGACCCAGACCATATCTACACTGACAGAGATGCTGTTCTTGAACGAGTTATGGGATGTCCCAAGTACTATTTAAGGAGTGTCACGTTTTGGTGTGTTATGGATTGAACTGTTTGACGCGCTTGCTGTGATCACAACAACTCTGGATTTACTGCAGACGAAAGTGTGTTAGTGGAGATCGCTTTACTGTATCGGTGAGGATCTCAAACGCTTTAAGCTTTGTATAGTGGTGCTAAATTAGCCTAATGCCCTGCAGTTTATTTACTGCAATTTGTTCGGGAAAACACAGAAAAGACGAGGAGACAGAGATGGAGAGGAAGGAGGAAAAATCACAAGACAGAGGATCAAAACCAGCAAATGCAGAACATCTCGTTAAATGGAGAAGCAGTGATCTGAAACCAAACCGTAAGTATTTAATAGCTCTGATTAATCATTGATGTATATTAAAACTTAAAACTGATAATCAGTTACTTGCCTGCGTTTTTCTCTTTTCTATCTTGTATCATGGATTCATTTGAAGGTCAGTTAGGTGTAGTGATAAACAGAGATGCTCATTATCTCTTCTAACATGCAACTATTTATCCACCACATATGAGGATAATAAGCAGTAACCTATTATTTTTGCATCTTCAGTCTCTGAAGATGCAGAAAAACCGGCTCGATCTGATGTGTCAAAGACGAGGCGAGTGATTTAAGATGAAATAATGTTACTCAGAGTTTAGCTGATTTTCAGTTGAAACTCAAGTGCAATGCCTCTTTCTCTCTGAATTTATTTTCACTTTTGTGTGTTAAAGTGTCCGGAAGAATCTCCAGCAGATCATCTGAACACTCCCAGACCGTCCTTAATGAATTTCTCACGTTTCTCAAATTGTGCTGCAATAGTTAATCATTTCCAGACCTGGCTCCACACCCTGGTCTTACGCCAAAATAACAACCCATCAGTTCAGCTCCAGAAACTGAAGAATTCATGCTCTTTGGCATGCTAATAAAAATCCTGTTTGTTGTTTAGAAGAAAGCATGTCTGCAGTCTTACCGTGTCAAGGAATTTGAGTAGGCCTTTTTTTTTACTGCCAGAAAATGAGTAACACATTTTCCATTGTCGTTATGTTTTTAAACAGTTTTGTTCATCCAGAGAGCACGTATCAGACTTCACTGAACCTTTCACTTTTTTAGCTCTAATCATGCTTTATATACACCTAAAAAAAATAAGTGAAATTATTTGTCCTCATCAGGACTTAAATCTTGAATAAGGTAATAAGATGTCTTAAAGAATGTAGCTGTGAGAAAAACCAACAGAGACACCAGGTTTATAAAGCTACTGCTGTCATGTGTCATGAATGTGAAATAAATAACAGAAGAAAATTAACTTGAACTTCTTTAGCTTTACTAAGGATTAAGCTAGTTTTATCAATTACAGCAGGCAGTTTATACCTGAATTGTATTTATTTGTGCTCGTATATTGTTTACTTGCTTTATTATATATTTTATTTTATTTTGCCCACCAGGAAATGTTCGCTGGTCCCACCTTAAATCTGAAAGCTGGAGCTGACTGTTACTGATTGTGTTTATATTAATATTGTGTATGCACATTCTTTATATCTGTAAATTGATTTGTCATGCACAGGACGAAGTATCAGATGTTTGATACAAATGACTAAAGGCATAACGTTTTCGTGCCTGTTGTAACAAACACACATCATACAGTAACATACAGTATATATTTTTCTACACTTTATTGTAAATCTGATTTATAAATGTTTTGGAGAAGTATGTGTCAGAGAGGCTTTGTTATCAAAGCAACATTCATGACAAATAAATTGTTTACTTTATATAAAAATGGGTTATTATTTCTCTGTGACTGAAACAACTGGTAATTCTACAGCTGATGACTTCTTTATATAATTATCAATATTTTTCAAATCACAATGCCAAAAATAAAGTTTATCATAATTTCCTCACCCTCATATCCTCATGGTTCCAGTATTGCTTTGGCACATATGATTATTTACTGTTCTCCAGATTTAAATTCTGGGCATTTAAGGAGGGAATAAGCAACAATGCATATTTTAAATCTTTGCCACTTGCAATGTCTTTTATTGCAAGCGAGGGCAACCTTGTATCGGTGTACATCAAAACTGTTTTGCCAAGAGACAGAACAGCCACAATGTAGTAAAAATGAGAAATATGTCCCTGAAGCAAATACATCTGATAATGTATTGGAACAGGTCTAATCCAACATTGAGAGGCACGCATATCATCTGCTTGAACACGCTCATTCCTGAGAGAAGAATGCATCCGGTGTTATATGGGAAAATATTTAGGAATGTGAATCACACCCAGTATCCATAAAAACACATAAAACAGAGAGAGAGAGAGAGAGCAGTGTTGAGGAAAGTTCCCTTTTAGTCAGTCACTCTAAGTCACATCGGATATGACAGACGAAATTGGGATCTCGCTTCGAGAGACCAATCCACTTCGAGTCTTTTAAAACAAGCCAGTGAACATTGGCATGCGCTGACTGCATCCAGCTGCAGCTGATCACAGCGTGAGCTCCTGGTCTGTCACGGAGGCCGGCAGAAGGGGAATGCCGTCTCCAAGCAGAGGATGGCCCACTAGACGTCATCACCCTGGCCCACCAAGCACAGTCTGTGCCCTGCCCCTTCAGGTTACGAGCCCACTCAACAAGGAGTTGGCACGTGGCGCCTCGCTGACAGATATCTGTAGAGCTGCGGGCTGTGCAACACCTAACACGTTAGATTCTTTAGTCTTTGTGTGGAACCGGTATCCTCCTGTGTTCTCACCTCAAACGGGTAAAGGTGCTGAGAGACCCGTTTTTGGGTCGGCTTGTTAACTACTCCAGGGTGTCCATACAGTAGACCCTGTTGAGTTCCTCCATCCCCTCGACAGCCGGATATGGCGGAGCATCTGGCGCCAGGCCCTCACTCGATGAATCCTTGAGAACCGGTAGAGGGCTGGGGTCCATGTGGAGTACCTGAAAGGACCCCATGTACTCCACGGTTAAGACCTAGAGCCTGTGTTTCCCCAGTAGACCTTCGGCTACCTTAAGAGGGTTCAATCATCTCTGTCCATATGAGTATACATTCTGAGACCTCCTATGGGAAGGCTGGACTTCCGTACCGTTCCTGGTGTTCCAGTTTACTGAATAGGTAGTGCTTTGATAAGAGTAGCTGGCCTCTTGTGGTGAGTCCCGGGCCTGGCCTACACCAGACAAAGGGGGCTTGGAGGCTCCTGCAGGACACTGGAAGGGGCAGCGTCCATGGTGTTTTGGTCCCAATTTTGTCTACCATATCCAACGTAACTTGGAGTGACCGACTGAATGGGAACGTCTCGGTTACGTCTGTAACCCTTATCACGTACCGTCACCAATGGTGCTGTATACCACCACTGAGTATATATTTCAGAAAAAGTGGTTGCTTAAATATTACATTTTTTACTTAATTAGCCTATATGTATATAAAAATTGACATGTAAATAGGCTTACTTATAAATATATTATATACATGCAAATATGTGTGTATTATGTGTGTGTATTTATGTATACACTATAAATGTACACAGAAAACACATTATGCAAACAAAAACTTTTATTTTGTATGTGATTAATCATTTGACAGTATAATTTTTTTTACATGTAAAGAAAACGAATATTGCATTTTCTATAAAACAGTTTGTGCATTTAAAAAAAATGCAGCAAGAAACATGTGTTTTATATTTTTTATTACACTATATATGAAAAAAAACTGACTTCACTGAGTGACTGAAAACTTAGAAACCATCATGTCAAGTTCAAACTCGTTGCATGACCTGGTGCACAACACCACAAGGGAGGGAACGCAGAAAGGTAAATCTAACTTCAGGCTTTGAAACGCAATCTTGTGAAGTTGTTATTAGTTTATATCGCTGCTATGAATTGCAACAAAGTATTAATCGAAGTTCGCAAGGAAACGTGAAACGCAAAATTAGTGTGAAGACTGAGAAATACAGAGAGAGAAAGTGTCAACTGGAATATCAGAGAAAAGAGTATGGAGTCTAACAGACGAGGCAGTATGAATGGATCGAGACCCTGTTGTGAGTATTATTATATGAAAGAAAAACAATGATAAAGCCTGTTGAATTGCACTAATTGAACAAAAGAATGCATTGCGTAAACAGTGCTTGCTTTTGCAGTGCCTTGTATTTCCAGGGCTTTTATTTTTAGGGGCTGAAATTCAACATAGTTGTTTATTTAAGCTGCAAATATTTCAATTCAAAAGATAATCACACACATTTTCATAATGAAAAAGTCAAAAATTCATATGCACCTGAAATATTCAGTTCAGTCTGCTCAAAACACAATGTAATATTCGTCATATACATGCTTCATATTTATGCATTATATAAGCTACACATAAGCTAAACTGATTAATTTTTATTTCCAGTGTCTGATGATGCAGACAGACCTGAACCTGTCATTCTGACGGGTCAGAAAGGATCAAATATGAGGTGAGATATTCACAGAAGAGAAAACTGATTGTCATCAATAATATGAACTAATATTCAGTGATGGACAGTAGCGTCGCTACAAGTAGTCGTCGCTTCTCGGTAGCGTCACTGTTTTCCGAATCAAATAGCTTTTCAGTAGCGAAGCTCTTGTTGTGACAAAAATTCAATCAAAGACTTCTTGGTCAAGAATGAACAAATCGAGCAATTGCTTGAATAATAAAAAGGTTTATTTCTTGCAAGAAAGATTCACAGTTAACAGAAAGACAGCTCTCCGTTAAGGCGAATACCAGGAGGGA
>JAUCMS010000466.1:0-11986 GCA_032357445.1 Enteromius radiatus | reverse complement strand
AGACTTTTATTGCACTAAAGTCAATAAATACCCTTAACTTACCTGCTTGCCTCGTCCTCCTTCCTGTGAGCGTTACAGTATGGGGAGTGAATTTATACATTTTTTTAAATGAAAATATAAAGTTGAATTAAAATAGAATAGAATACACGTCTTGTCACTATAGGCTATTCTCTCTCACAGAGCAACGGTTTGTTACTGTATGTCAGGAATCTTCCAGCAGAAAATACCTACTAAAATAACATTTTAATAAAATGTTGCATTCTTTCTTATTATATAGTAGGTCTAACCAACTTTTAAAAGCAGTCATGTTCCAGGGTGTGGAAATGTCCCCACAACAACAGATTGGCGCGCAACAAGTCAGAATGGAAAAACCCGATGAGACGCTCACGGTAAACATTTGTTTGACGCATATCTCTCCACTTTTTAACACCCACAAGCAATTCTGGAGAAACAAACACAATACTGAATCAGCCAGCTGCGATGTCAGCATCTGTTGTTTCATGTTTGCCCGCGAACGCAGCTGACATCCCCTTCTAAGTTAACTTAGGTACTTCGCTTAATCTACCATAATAGAAAACTCCTGGACATCTCTTAAAGAGTCTATGCCGTGAACCTCGCTAAACCAATGTTTAGCTGATCTAGATAAACGCTCATTGTCACTCATGTAAACACAACAGTTTTTTTCCGACATCACACGTCTGCACTTTATTTCCTGGCGGACCGAAAATAAACGCGACACTCACGTCCCCCGGAAATCCGATAAAATTCAACCAATCAGATGACGACTTCAACATTCCTGAAGGGTTTCCAGTTAAGTGTACCATATGAATCAGACGTTTAGCCAACGTTCCGTGGGCGTGACGTCTGAGACTAGCATCATGCCTGACAACACCCTTCAGGCCTGTTTCACAACACACACAAAACAAGTGTGTTTACATATTACCACAATTATTAAAACATCACAGCATTCACACAGCTTGTGTTCACTAATCCAATAAATTCCACTTCCTGTCAGTCATTTTCCATTTCAGTATCCTGTGGGGTGTAGCAAATTGAATTCAAATTAACAGTCGTCAGCCAATTCTTAAATATTAAACTGCGCTTGGTCCTGGTGTCCTTTGAAAGGATTTTGATAGCTCTCACGGCTATTTGTGTAACATATTGATTTAGAGCAGCCAGAAATGTTAAAGGAAAGACAAATGATTTGTCACCGGTGCAAAAACAAAGAAATATGAGGAGCTCTCACACATGCTGCAAATGTGACATACAAAAACCACAGAATGAGACTGAACAGCTCGAAAGAGACACCACTGGTAAGGTATCTGAAGTAAATAAAACAAAGATAGTTTTACAATGAAGCCCATTTTAGTATTTACACAATTCCATTTGCAGTCTATTCAAAAGACAAGGATGAAATGCCAAGTGGGATTTAAAGAGAGCAAATCTGATCAGTGAGACAGAGACCAGGGTCGTCCCATATCGGTTGCTATGAGGACAGCAACAGTTTCAGTGGCAAATAACTGAGCACTGAAATTACAGATGCAGGGAAAAAGGCAAATATGAGAGTCAGTGAAACATGAAAAGTGCTGGTCTCGCTGAAAGAGTTTCTGTTGAATGGATGCAATTATGATCCTTTTGGAAGCCATTAAAACTGTAACTGCCCATGAGCGGAGCTGTTGAAAGCTCTTAATGCCTGACAGATTGGGCAGAAAGACAGGCAGGTGCAGTTTGAGCTTGTATGGCTGCAGTGGAACGGATAAGGCAGAGCCGGCGCTCCAGACACGCTCTGGCATTGAGGTGAGACATAACGCCAGCAGAACACTTCTCCCAGCATGCCGAGCACAAAGACACCTGTAGGGAGAAATGGCCAACCCGTGGTGTCTATCATGAAGATGAATGACCAAACCATCCCCTTGATTTTATACCATCACTAGAAGAGGAAGAGAAACACTCAAGGACACTCAAAGGACTTTGTGAGTTCCCCGTGCAACAGGGGATGAGCGAGATGATGGTACTAAACGCAATATAGGCATGCTCTCAACAAATACTACACAAATTTCAAGTTGGACAGTCAGCCTGACACACATTATGACAGTTTGAAATGTGCCCTCCATATGCAAGACGAGGTAAATGTTCAAAGCAATGTCCTGGCTATAAGAGTGTCACCTGTGCGAGTGAAAAATGTCATTGCATTTCAGGGAACTACAGAGGGAGGAAAATAACTTGACATCCTCTCTTTGCCAGACTGTCGCTGTAAGATAGAGGAGCAGTTTTTCTGGCATGAGAAGAGAGGGAGGTATAAATGTTCAGGCTCATTCTGCAAGGAAACCATTCAGTTTTCTGGAGATGGCAGTAATGAAATCACCAGCTGACATGCAGGGGCAAACGTACATACTCTTCACACCACATCAAAATGCTATTTGCATATGCTATATATGTCATGTACAGGAAAGAAAAGAGACACCAAGAACTGTAACTAAAACAAAGATTGTTTACAATGAAATACAGATTTATTTCTGACCCTTACAAAAATTAAAGCCTATTCTTTACTATTTACACGTGATCTAATTTGCAATCAATTCAAGACAAGAGTGAAATGTCAAATGGGATTTGAAGAGAGCAAATCTGGTTATACAGTAAGTGGTCAGTGAGACAGAGATCGGTTGCTATGAAGACAGCAAAGATGAAAGTGAAATTAAGACCAACACAGTCTCACAACCAATTTGTATGGATTTCATGAGGTGGCTAATTCCTACAAATTTGTACTACCGCACTCATACCATTTTGTATGATTTGTCTAAAACCTCATGACGGGTATGTTTAGGGGTGGGGTTAGGTTAGGTGTACGTCATTCATACAAATTCATATGAACTGGTAATTCGTAAAAAATATGTACAATTAACAAAAATCATATGAATTCACATGAGTGAGGTTGTACGAATTAGAATAAAATATGTTGGAATTGCCGTGAGATCAGACTGGAAATGTAAAAGTCCTACTGAAACATGACGGGTCTCATTCATGAAACTTGAGCAGAACAACAATAATGTTTATAATAAAAATATTTGTTTGTTTTGAATTTTACTTTTTAAAGAAATCTTGTTGAACACTTTTTAAGACAAAGTGAAGAAATATTAAGGGAAAAAATTTATGGAACATGTCAATATGTCAATGTGGTCTCCAAATGTCTACATTATTTTTTAATTAATTTTGCAAAGGAAAACCACTGCTCTTAATCATTAGAATATGAAACTTTTACTGTAACTTCTAATCACAGCAAAAATGTATGCTCTTCATCAGTATTTTTGTCTTTTTATATGTGCCAACGTCTAAAATTTGCAAAACAAAATACATTTACTTGAGAAGTGAAATAAGTACAAATATATGTCAACTTAATTCAACTTAAACCTACAAAGAAAAGAAGTTCACTGATAGATGTTTATTCTTGTTTTAAGCATCAGCATACTTAATTTTGTTTTGTTTCTGATTAAACAAGACTTCATGGGCTGGTTTCCCGAACAGGTTTTAAGACTATAGTCTTAAGGACTATAGTCCTTGATTAAAATAAATGTTAAGAGCTGTCTAAACTGAAAAAAAAATTGTTTGGTCTTAAAATGCTCACAGATAATGCATTTTTGTAAGACATGTTTCTAAAAATTCTTAAATGTCCTAAATTAGCGAAGGTCTAGTCCTGGCTTAATCTAATTCCTATCTGGGAAACCGGCCCCATATGTTCGGTTTGCATCTCAAGTAAATGTATTTTGATTTAAGAATCTTTATACTGGACATTCTAAGACATTCTACTTCAATTTAAAAACTTTTTATGCCCTTCTGTGGAATCTGTGGAAGGATGAATTGAACTTTTTAGGATCTTCTTAAGACCTACAGAAAATCTTTATTAGATAAACTACTGTAAAACTAAAATATAATATAATACCGAAGCCTTCTGTTCTGCAAACTTAAGCAAGACAACAAAGCACATACCACATGACTACAGAGACACAAACAATAAAATCGTATAACATAGGAGAGACAAATTATTCTGCTCCTCCAGTCACCTAAGATCCAAATCCAAAGCCTGTGTGTGAATCATATATTTGGCCTGGCTAACAGTAATGCTGTGCTGTGTGACTCACAGCCAGCTTTCAATCACCAAACAAACACACATTTTCCTGTACTTAAGCTAATGTCAGGAGAAACCACTGGCACACATCTAATGCCGGTGGTGCTGAAGAGCTCCAGGACGGTGACGGGCTGTAACAGTAGCGCTCCAGAGCAGACAGGCTGGAGATGCAGCCGTGGGGCTGTGAGAGGCGGGAGAGAGTTGACAGGTATTGTCAGGAAACTCAGTGAGCGGCCAGCAGACGGAGACGAGCTTGTCTCTGACGGGTTTATTGAAAAAGCTGCGGGCGCAAACAGCTTGAGCCAACATGGCTCAACAACACACACACACACACTCACAATACATAAACATAGATGGTCTCTTTTCTTCAGGCACTAAATACATTCAGCAGGAGGAAGAGCAGAGGCAGTCAGAGAAATAACTATAAAAAAGCCATGTAAATGTTGTTAGAAAAACGTGGTCTAGTACATATGCCCGAACTCACCTGTCACACTAAACAATTATTTCTGTACTCTATACCTATGTAAAACAAAACAAATAATAATTTTAAAAAAATTATAAAACTAAAATAAAACGACAACAAAAAATAATAACAAAATTCACTAAATAAAAAATAATAATGGCCGGGAACAAACAAACAGAACATTAAAAAAAAATAAGATTAGGAAAAGATTAAAAAATAAAAACAACAGAAGCATATATGTTAAAAACAAAATATTAAATAAAATACTTAAACACAATAATAGAATTATACAATATACCTATGTTTTGAACAAGACAAAAATAAAAACCATCAAAAAAAAAAACAACAACTATTAAAATCAGGGCTTAAAAATGAAAAAAAAAAAGAAAGAAATTAATTCGGTTCACTCCTAGCAGAATCGATATTATAACGTTTCTGTTCTTGCGTTCCTCATTAAACAATACGTTCCGAAAACGGTTTTCTAGAAAAAATAACGGTTAATAATGTTATTTTATTACACTTTGCGATAGATAACTAGATCTGATAGACCATCCGCTTAACATCCTGACCACACTGCTTAATCTGCGATAAAAACTTGTTGACTTATTCCTTACCTAATATGCATAATAGCCTATTATATTATATTATATTATATTATATTGTATGCACCACCGTCGCATTTGCGCACACAATTTGAATTCATGTGTTTGGTCTGCCAAATTGATATAATAAAGAGAACGATAAAAATACCATTATTAACCGGTTAATTTGGAATTTCTGTTTCCGTTTCTGTTCAGAACGATTAAAATTGATTTTGTTTTCGTTTTCGTTTTTGTTCCTGTTCAATGTCATTTGTTTTCGTTTTCGTTCCTTGAACCGCTTCAATTAAAAGGGATAAAAATTTGAAAAACAACATTAAACAATTAAACATGTATTTATTACAATTTTACAATAAAATATATTATAATACAATAAAATAATACAATTAAATTTATTTATAAAATGTATAAAATGTCAGTAAGAAGTCTCCAGGTCAAATCTCAGAGAACTAAACTTTAAAAAAAAAAATAATGATAAAGTAAGTAAAATTATAACTCTCAATGAAAGGGCCAAACAGAACAGAAAGCTGAAGTGAAACTGCTAGATGAGTGATAGCTAAGTGAAGTGCAGGTTTGAGAGCTGTATACGAAACACTGCTGCCCCAGGCAACTTCCTATATTACCTATGCCAGGATACGGCACTTGAGCTACTACTCATATGGGCAATGTGAGTTTGAATATGACTTAACATATTTCTCAGCTGTTTCTCTCTCTCCATCATTTCCCGTCACCCCTCTGTGTCTATCTTTTTAAGTGGAGCTTCTCTAAATTGCTCACTGCATGAGTTTGAAACACAGTTAGCAATGACTGGTAAAACCAAACTTTTTCTCTTCTGGTACCTAGTGCCAATCCTGTCAGGAGTCAGCAGGAAGATGAAGAGAATAGGGTGTGGAGAGAGGTGGAAGTGGAATTCACTTTTGGGCTTTGCTAATCACTTTTGGGCTTAGGGAAAGATTGGCAGAAATGGAAAAGGAGTGAGTTAATGAGAAAATATGAGGATTCTTGTGAGGCCTTTGAATGAAATATGGCTGATATCCTCTGTGTGCGGTGGAGACAGGGCTGTCTGTCATTAGCACGCTGAGGGCAGAGAATCTAGGCTAAGTGTTCAGGCCATTTCTGTTGCCTTTCCAACCGACTGCGTAGATATGAGGATTTCACAGCCTATTACACATGATAATTGGAGAACATATTGAATTGGAGGCAATTTTCTCTTCTTCTTTGTATGCATAAATGTTTACAGTATTCACAGTAAAGGCTTGTCTGGAAGCATGTGACAGAGCAAGCTAGATGATGGATCCAGTCACGTATTCAGTGTTTGTTTCTTGAAATGTGCTTGGCACTTGAAAAAAATAAACAAAATGGCATAATAGAGAAGGCTATTTAAATGATGAATGTTTTGTTTACATGGTTTATTAGCAATTCCCGGCACGCAGTGATATTCAATAACAGCACTTTACTAAAAGCGAACCTTTATCTTATTTCATTGTTGCTACTTCTCCAAATCAATCAACAAAGTGAAAAAGAACGAGTGAAAGAAAAAAAAGAGTTACGTGGACCAAAATTAGAGATTAGGTAAACATTTGTATAAGCTGCAAAATTTGGGTTTAAAAAGTATGCAACAATATCAATATCAAAATTAACAAAAGCTTGGATTCCTATTAAAAAAACTGGATTTCATCTGTAGAAATTCCCCAAACAACAATAAAAGTGAATGTACAAGAAGCTAGACTTTCTGAACAGCTAGCTTTGAGTTTAACGTCACATGTTTAACGGCTCTAAATCATTGTCCGGTGGAGATGGGAGACGCTGATCCCTGGCTGAGGTGGAACAGTCATAAAACAGAAGAAATGAAAAGAAAGATAGGAAGGCATGAAAGAGAGAATAAAATATTAAGTGCTGCCTAAATGTCATCATCACGTCCATTTGTCATTATAATCAGACATAATCATGGCTGTCGGTCTGCTGACACACACATCCGTGCAACTGACAGTGCTCTGATCGCTTCTGAGGTGTCTTGATATGAAAGAGAGACAGGGAGATCAAATACATAAACCTGCTTATCAAAAGATTTAAAGCACAACGATTTCACCAACGGAAAAAGTATCTGCTTTTAACGGTACTTGTATCGTGAGCAAACTGCTAATGTAACTACAAACAAAATAACCCCTTAAAAACCTAGTGAGCCGCCTTGCTGCCTACATAGGACATCATAATCAGAACTGTTGAGAAATTTGTGACACCCCCAAAGGGCATCCGCAAAAAAAAAAAAGGTTTTCAGTGTTTCCCCAAGGACAATTGATAAATTAAAAAAGTACAATGACATTTCAATGCATTAGTTGACCTCTTGGAAATCTGGCTAGTAATGACATTTTATGAAGCACATTAAAATTAATGTTTATTATTAGATACTAGTCAGTTATACTAGTATGGGCATCTAGTGCTTTACATATAAATATTATTTTTCTGGACACCAAATGCCTCTAATTTGCCATTTTGCACCATTAATATTATATATAATATAAAAAACCTAAACGCTAGATTTATAATATAAATAACAATAAAAAGTTAAAAATTAAAATATATTTTAAATGGTCATTCATGGATCATAATTATTACACAAATTACTTAGTACCACAAATCTTCTCAAAATATTACTAAATAGAACTGAACTAAAATATAGTACAATTATTCAATTGATTAAAAGTTAGACTTAAGCTGAGAACATATTAATGCTTTCTCATTATGACTCCCCAGAATAAAATGCTATTGTCAGCATAGTTATCAATGCATAAACAATACACATAATGTGTTAATAATCACTAGAAATTATTGCAGATATAGTGAAATTGCTGTCTGTTCTGATTAATCTCAATCAACAGCTGTTTGGGACACCTATTGCGAACTCCACGAACCACGTGTTACACGCAATACATTTGTAAAATACAAGACTGATTTCAACAGTTATACCTAACAGTAAGTAATAGTAAATACCCATTAACTATTTTTGACACTTTTCAGTATTGAATAAAATCATTTTTATCAAAAAATGTTCTCTCCTCATCAGCTGTCTAGGATTTAGAGTTATATATATATATATATATGCTCTTTTGGTTGCCATGGTTGCTATGGAAAGAAATCAATTGGCCCAAGTATAAATTTAAATGCAATCATCACTTCATTCCTGATTAGGTCTGAGTTCATTAGCAACACTCTCTTTAGCAAAAAAAAAATAGCCTTTGCTTGGCCATTAGCAATGAGGATGTTCGGAGGTTGATTCCCTCAGCGGCTGGTTTAGTGCTTAGAGGCACATAGGTATACTGAGTTATCAGTTCTGTTCTCTCCCTGTGAGGATGTTCTTAATAAGTCCCGGACCAGAAGCGCCTGGAGACTCTAGCCAAAGCCATTACACATGCTGATCTGATTGCCTTCATTCATTATTAAATCAAAATGCTGTGTGGCCTTCATGTTGGCCCCTTTATGAGACTTTAAAATTTAAACACTTGAAAACTGACTGGTAATTTTGACTAAACCATCCAGTAAAAGGAGCTGTAAGCGCTACGCCCATTCCACTCCCAGATGCTATTGATGATGTTAACGCTTCAAACACAACCTGCTTCTGTCAACGACAGCTCAGAGACTAATTAAACTGAGCACGATGCTGACCAATTATATACAAAACAAGCTCGTTAGAGCACTGTAAGCCTGTTTTATTAATAACCCCATTTATTACTATAAGAAGCTCACTTAAACATGAAAGAGATACAACTGTGACACTTCTAATAGAAACACACACACACACACACACAAAATACGCTTACATAATATACGGTTTATTCACAGCAATATGCTACATGACAGCTTTCGTTACAATTAGGCCTGTCGCAATAATCAATATATTGACTTATGACACAATATATGTACATGACCTCAATCATTTTTGGTGATGCAATAAATTGCCCATTATATTTACATAAAAAAAACATTATAAAAATCAAATAACATAAAAAATGTTTTTTTTTGATTCCACCTGAAACTATGCCTTTTGCAGCTTCTCGTACATAACATGG
This sequence comes from Enteromius radiatus, assembly GCA_032357445.1. Taxonomy (NCBI): domain Eukaryota; kingdom Metazoa; phylum Chordata; class Actinopteri; order Cypriniformes; family Cyprinidae; genus Enteromius; species Enteromius radiatus. The sequence goes on along the minus strand of JAUCMS010000466.1, from coordinate 2,734 downwards.
TGTAGTCATGAAGTGCTTCTTTATATTTTTTAAAATCCTTCTACAAAAATGTTTAATCTGCAGATATGGCCTTTTTTTGGGGTCACCTTTCCTAAAAATGTGCAGGTTTCATTATGTTTCACTATAAGCAAACTATATTACAGAGTTTTCATTAAGACCCTAAAGAATCATATCAGCTTGTGGAAAATTGGTGTTATATGACCCCTTTAAGAATTAAATGTTTGTTGTCAATTGAAAGTGTCCAAGCCTTTTTGCATTATTATGCTGTTATACATTCAGTGAATTAAAATGGTCTTAAAATGACAGTAATAACACTTCTCAATTATTTATGGGGCAATACATCGCAAAACAAAAAGCTATTATTGTGGCAGGCCTAATTACAAATAGTAATTCATTAAGTTACTGTCAATAAGAAATTACTGTAAAGACATGTTAATAAATGGTTTATGACAAAAGAAAACACCACGGTCCTTGTCTCAATTTTCTCTAGCCATAAAGTATCAGTTTATTTTTTACTGTATAGATAACAATGTTTTATTAAAAACTCATCTTGGCAATCTGATAAAATAACAATAACAACAACAAAGCTAATATTATTTCCAGCTCATTCATCACATGTCGTAGGTCATTTAGAATTATTAAATGTACACTGAAAATGCTATTTGGGACAAAAGATATCTCAAAGCTGAAATGTGCTCCACAAAGTTCAATTTTTAAAACCTTGTTGATATGCTCCCACATTGCATCTGCACTGCTCACTGTAAATGAACGACTTCCGATTGCTTCACTGCTGCAAATGGCTACTTGTGTGACCGCCCCTTTAGTCTGACCACTTTAAATAGGCCTCAATTATGTGTAGCAGTTTTAATGAGCAGATGAGTGAGAGTGCAGCTGCAGGCAGAGCCTCAGAGAGACCTGCTCTCCACCACTCCAGATTGTCCAGACGGTGGCTGGCAGCAGCCGGGTGACCACTGCGTTGCCCAGGGCTCAATCTGCACCCTCAGCTGCTCTTAATAACCCTTTATTAGACTCTCCCTTTCTTTCTTTCTGTCTGTCTCTACCCCTATTCTCTTTAGGCTCTTTTGCAAGGATTTAATTAAATCAAAATCAGAGGAAAAGTTCTGACAGATGTTTGTTTGTGCTCATGTGTAAGAAGAGCTCTCTGACATACAGCTCTCTGGTCACAAAAAAGAGCTAGGGAAAATGTCTAATATAATAAACACATCCTACAAGCACAATGGTTTCTCAACAAGACTGATTCAGAGAATGTCTGATTCTGCAGAAAATGATGTCGCACAAAATCATTTTGGTATTACGAGAGCTATAATTTTTTTTATACTATATAAAAACCAAAATGACAGCACGGAGAGCAATTGTGCCTTATTTCCCACAGATCTGTGCTCTCTTCTTCCACGCCACATAAAGCCCTCAATGTTTCAACAGGCACACGCATGATGTGCTGTTACTTCTTCATTTCTTTGCCTCTGTTATTTATTGCATTTTATGGCAAAAAGTAAAGAGAGTTAGCCAGATATATATATATATATATATATATATATATATATATATATATATATATATTAGATATTTTGACCCATAGTTTTTAACATATTTTAACACTTTATTAAATTATAGATGCAAATGAACCAGGAAAAAATAAATCTGACAGATATAGTATATCAGTTGTGCGTAATGTATGAGTTTGTAAGCTATATATATATATATTTGGGACACAATAGTCCTGGGATTAATGCCCTTTTTTTGTTTGGTCTGTTTCTTGTGGGATCTCATCCACTTCAGGTTCATGTGCGTGTCTTTCTAAACCAGAATTTCCTCAAAAGGTTTTGGCAAGCATGTTTTTAAGCCAGACGGAGGACTGGTGTTTTTAGCCAGAAGCAGGTGAGATGGTCCAACCAGCAGCCCATCAAACCATCAGCACAACTTCCCTCCGCATTCTCACAGTGATGGAAATACGGCTGCTGTTTCCATCTCGGCTCGTACGAGAACTCGAGACATGCGCTGGGCGAGCGCCACATGCCTAACCTCCTAAATAGCGTCCCGCTCAAGTGCAGAAGGACTTATGATCAGGCCTCTACAGTTACAGATATTACCTGCGCCGCAGCAGTGTCAGGATTTATTGAAGGCAGCTGTTGCTGGTGTTCATCAGAGCTGTAGGAGCAGGTGGAGAGCTGATATAAAGACAGGCTGTTGAAGTGTCCCGTCATGCATCCCGCTGCTTTACACGGGAAAAGGGCTCACGGTGGACTTCCAGATTCCTGGACGCTAGCACTCCTCTGGGAATGGGCTGAGAACACATGTAGTGTGGACTGATGATCATTCAGTAACAAATGAGGAACTTGATTTCTGGTCGAAATCACAGTGGCTTGTATGTTCATGTTATTTGACAGTTACGTAAGTGGCGAGTTTATAGTTGACAAATAAAAATTGGACTGTGTTCTATGGTGAGGTAGCGAGAAAATGTATCTTCATTCGTACACTATAAAAGAAAATCCATAAAATTAACAGTGAAAAACTGAAAGCTGGGATAGCCGGAATTCTACCGTAAAAATACGGTAACGTTTTACCGTTTCAACTTTATTTTACAGTTAAAAACCGTAATTTCATTAAAGGTGCCCTAGAATGCATTGAGAGAATATGTTGTCTGATATGTACATAGAAGGTATGTAGCTTAGGTAAGGGGAAAAAATGCCCAGAAACGGTTTTCCAGGTCCAT
>JAUCMS010000465.1:0-11997 GCA_032357445.1 Enteromius radiatus | reverse complement strand
CCATATTGCTATCGCTGCGGCGCCCGGGGAGCAGTTGGGGGAACGGTGCCTTGCTCAAGGGTCTCACCTCAGTCGTGCTATTGAGGATGGAGAAAGTGCTGGGAATTCACTCCCACCACCCACAATCCCAGCCGGACCTGAGACTCGGACCCATGACCTTTGGGTTATAAGTCCAACTCCCTATCCATTAGACCACGACTGCCCAAATGCATCAAAGTAAACGTTCTTTCACTTCACTTGTCCTACTGACGACAACTTTTTCAGAGTGAATGTGCATCTCTATACAGTATTCAGTGTAGACAAGATCGCTGCAGTTATAGCCACTTTTATTTGCTTTTGACGCGACACTCGTATTCAATGTAATCAAGTGTCGAGCCGTTAAGAGACTGAGCACTAGTGGGCGGGGCCTATGGTGAGAAGATGAGTATTTGTCAGAACCTCAGAACCAAAACAAGCCATTTCTGGATCTTGAAAAAAATAAATGCTTTATTTATAATGAGGATGTTTTCAGAGATGAAACTTGCAGGATGTTTTCATGGTACAAATGCTAAAAGATCAAGGCAAAACCCCTTTAAGACCTCATAAGCAAATGCCCCAATTATATAGACTAATTATTTTTAGTGATTTTTTTGAGTGCAATATTATATATATTTAAATTTTATATTGTCATGGTCAAACAATAACATTTATCGAGGATTTATCCAGTGGCATGGCTGATAAAATGGTGATATGCGATAAAAAAATAATAGGGATATATGCTAAAATACATTTTTAACACAATATTTACAGATTATTAGAAAATAATTGATCCATTGACATTGCTAAACTTAAAGAATGTTAATGCTTCTGTCTAAGCCAAGCTTACGATAATCTCAAAACGGCCATATTTCTTCCGATATATAATTGTAAAACTTTGTGTCAGTCCAAACTCTTCCTTTCTTTAGCGGAACACAAAAGGAGATGTTTTAAAAAATGTTCACACTATTCTCTCTCCCATGCAATGAAAGTAGACGGTGACCATCTGCTGTCAAGTTCCATAAAAGCGTCATAAATGCAGTCAATATGCGCAGTATTTCATATCTGAAGTCATAGAATAGCTTTTTATGAGTCACAAGCTAAAATGTAAGTCATTATTCATTGAAAGTGTATTTGACAGCCACGGTCACCATTCGAAACACTACTCCAAACATCCCTCATTTGTTATGGAAAGGTTGAGTAAATAATGACCAAATTTTAATTTTTAAGTGAAATATTTCTTAAAGGTTAACCGCCTTAACCTCGACGAGCCTTAACCCGAGTGGGACCCATTGTAGTATTTAGTGCAACACTTACAAATAGTGTAGTGTGTGTGTGAGTGTGTGTGTGTGTTTGTGGGGGTACTAAAGAGCCCATACCTGGAGGGCTTTCATTTTCTGGTTGTTCTGGTTGGAGAGGGTCTGGAAGCGGGCCAGCTCTGCCTGGCTGTAGACGCTGCGGTGTTTGAAGTATTTTAGCATGGCTTTGTGCATCCTCTTCTGCAACAAAGAAAGCTGGGGAAGAAAGAAAGAAAGAAAGAGGGAGAGAGAGAGAGAGAGAGAGAGAGAAAGAGAGGGGGAATTGGTAAGGCAGGAGAGGAAATTAATGGCAGTGTTCAAGAAGAATGATGGAGGGGAATAGAGAAAGCAGTCAATAGCCCATTCTGCAGTACACGGGGCTGACAGGAATTTCACAGTCTCTTGCTCTCCCTGCCCACTCATGTGCACTGGGCGGAAACCAGTCACATCTGGCTGCCAGGATGGGGGGTTAATTTTCTCTAAATGCTTCAGCGGTTTTGTTCTAGCTCAGGCAAACTCGGTGACTGCAAAGCTGATGAGTAAAATATTTCGACTTCACTCACTTTAACTTTATACCAATCCCCTCCAGACATATTTTACACATACACAAAAAGTCATGAACCCCCTGCCGCAACGAGAAATTATTCCGAGTATACTGGAAAAAAAGAAAGAAAAAAAATGAGAGAGAGAGAGAGAGTGCGTGTGTGTTTGTGTGTGTGTGTGAGAGAGAGAGATTAGAGAAGAAAGAAAGAAAGAAAGCATGCTGCTCTCTTTATTATTTGTGCAGTTTTCCAGAAAAAAAGGGGGTTTCAATTCGGAGGGATGTCGTCCCATGTTTCGCCCCATCTCTTCTCTCTTCCTTTAAGCTTATCATTGCTTGGCAATGTGTTCTTCGGAGCATGAAAAAACTAAAGCGAATTAGCTCAGCCTTTAACTGAACGAGTACAAAAAAATGTCCTTTATGGAGCTGTGTCAAAACCACTGCTATCCTATTAATGCTACAAGTAACAATAGTTACAATATACTGTAGAAAGATATCGTTGGGGGAAAAAACGACGCCAGGCTAAGTGATGAGAGATACTATCCTCATCTGTGCTTTCTGTCGTCTGTACAGTATCTGTGCTCGCGTAACAACTCGACTTGGCTGAGATGCCTAGAGAGGTATACGAAGCAATTTCTGTTAGGCCTTCAGGGTTACCTTTTGTTTACAGGCACTAAAGTGATTCTGGAAGTTTAGGTAGGCCCATGGGTTGTACATTTGAGCACTGCAAGGGGGCGCTCTAGCTCTCCTATTCACACTAAACTGGCAAAATGCCACTGTATATGTTAACCTGCATTATATAGAAAAGAGATCTGTTGATGTTGAGGACACAGTTGCAGCGTCCATTACAGCAGTTCTGCTAGATACATATTTGGAGTCAACTGATAAAAGTGCAAAATATTTAATAAGCCATCTGTCACTAGCAGATATTTAGACTCGTTTATAGCTGTACAAAATAAAAATGTAATTTAACTAGCACTTAAGTAGACAATAAAACAACATAAAATGATAAATATTATGAAAACAGCTGTATTAGGTGTACTCTATTCATTGACCTTTTTATATATTCCATTTTTATAATTACATAATTAAAAGTGAGGATCATTTTTTTTTTTTTTTCAGTTGTGCATTTGTTTTTTAAATCTCACTGGGGCAATGAAATAAATTCTAATTCATATAAATTGCACACTGAACTAATCAGATTAAGCAAGTCGTCGCTAATATATAGCCACATAAACAGCGCACCATCTGAATCTATTTCTCGTGATAAATGTGGTGCCACAATTTCATACATATGGAGCAGGTGTTTTAATAGACATCTGATAAATATACATTCTATTCAAACTATTCATAATAGACACCTATACATACTCGGCACGGCATGGAAAACCTTTCAAAAATGGTAAGCCGCCATAGGAATCCATATTAAATTGAGCACAGCTCGGCCTATGCGTCTTTACAGATACGTATGGAAGTTTAAGAAGAGCTTGTCATAAACCTCTGAGAGATGCGAATACATCCGCTCCGAAGGAGAGAAGCCCTACCAGACTGAAAATAAACAACAAACTGTAAAAAGGCTGAATACTGAGTAAAAGAAAATCAGGCTTTGATCATGAGCGTGGAGAATCCCGTCCACAGGATTTGCCTTTTGCATGCATTTCTCACTTGATAACATTCATGTAGTTAGATGAGGAGTTGTACGAGTATTAGTCTTTTGGGGAACAAACAATGTGTCTTGCTCTTCAGTAGAGTTTTACCATCAGTGCTAGAATAACAAATCATATTAAAATGATCTACAGCTCAAAAAAATGCTATATACTTAAAGTGACAGATTATGTCTAGATCAGGATAACTAGTAATAATCTCGAGCAACAACAATGGCGCTATTACAATAATGATCTCTGGACTGATGTCACAAAGACACAAAGCTGAAGTGTGCGGTTTTCTTTCTTTATGTACGTTTCTGATCTTAGCATAATATGCAGACAGGGGTAAGTAAGCCATTTGTTACAAAAAAAATATAAACATTGCTCTCAGTAGTATTTCAAATGAGGGTTTTGAACAAATGAATTAAACCACTTTTGTTTTGAGACTGAACGAGACTCCTTAAACGAACCGAACGAACAAGGGATCGCATTCATAAAGGAACTGAACGAATCTCAAATGATGCAAGGACGCTGTTGAAACTCAGATTTCATTTTGGCTTGTTTTCATGGGTTAAAAAAGGTAAAAAAAAAGCTTTATTTATTTCAAAATAATAAAAATAATAGATCTGCTTTATATTCACTAGTGGGGAAAATTGCAAAATCTCTTAGTAGATTTGTCAAAAGCTTTGTAATTATGTTTTCACTCTGTGTTGTTTAATGAATGAGTAAATGATTCACAGAGTCATTCCTAAGACAAAACAACATTTATTTTACAGGATCCTACAGCATAATCATGTAAGCTACAAAAAGAACAAACTTATTATTTTCTGTATTTAGAGAGATTCATCAAAAATCACTACCCAATCAAAAAACATAAAAATAAATAATTGCATAGAATTAAATATAATTTCCATCCAAATGAAAAGATTTCTGTTTAAATTTGATTTAAATATTCATATTTTCAAAAAGCATTTATTTATATTGCTTAGAATCGGCATCAATCTATTGTAAATGTTTTTTTTAAAGCATTCAGTTAAAATACGGCAAGCTGTGGAACAAGCAATATTCAGTTAGTTATAATATCTCATATTTTAGCTAACTAAATATTGCATCATAGACAATACCCAGGTTTATTATATTTTTAGCATGGCTAGGATTTATTAATGCTAAATATATAATAAACCTGGGTATTGTGTATTTAAACCACACTACCTTTATTAGTATTATTACTGAAATCTTACCATATTGTCTGTTTATTCAGGATGGATTCTGATTGGCTGTCAGTGTTTGTATTTTTAATTAGCTGGGAGAAAAAGTGATTCCAGCGTTATCGTTTGTCTGTGCCTTTATCGCTATAGTTGTGGTGTGGATGCTGCTATTCTTTAAAGGGTTTAGTTCACCCAAAAATTTAAATTGTCATTAATTACTCACCCTCATGTCGTTCCAAACCAATAAGACCTGCGTTCATCTTCAGAACACAAATTAAGATATTTTTGAGAGACATCTGACCCTCCATAGACAGCAATACAACTGAAATGATCCAGATCCAGAAATGTAGCAAAAACATTGGTAAAACAGTCCATGTGACATCAGTGGATCAACTTCTGGATCTGGGATCAATTTAGTTGCATTGCTGTCTATGGAGGGTCAGATGGCTCTCTGATTTCATCAAAAATATCTATATATAGACATGAGGATGAGTCATTAATGACAGAATTTTCTTTTTTGAGTGAACTAACCCTTATATATATATATATATATATATTATATTTTTATCGTGCTTGGTTTAATCTCTCACTACAAACAGCAGCACCTGAAAACATCTTTACATTGGTAAGTGTTTGTTGCTATGCCAAAAGCACACTTATATAATGTTGTTTGGAAATGACGAATGCAGTCTACACTCCATAGGTACACACTGCACTTGCACGCCGCAGCGTTGATGAATACCAGCGAAACCACCCATCCTTTAGTGATGGACGTACATGTCATATTAGCATTTTCCCAAACGTTCCTGAGACGCTGGTTCTTGAGAGCGTTTGCATCTGCTATGTGCCTGTTTCCACTCGCTGCCATGTGAGATGGAATAAACACACATACACGCCAGAGCCACGCTGTCATGAAGCTTATCTCATCGTGATTAGATTACTGCAGTGGCCTCCTAGCTGACTGCCCAACTAAAACCAACCACCTATGACAGGCTGCGTGGAGCACGCGAGCGTACGCTAGTCCGCACAGACCTCTCTCTCATCACTATTTTGCATGCCTGCTGTCTATCTCTGATGGCAAAGATAGACAAGCACATCATTCACACATGCAGAAAATAGCCTTGATGTATACACACATATGGAAGGAGCCACGGAGGGAAAAAATGTGTTTGTGCTAATGAGAGTTTTACCTGCTTGTGATCTTGGATGTAGGCCTCGGCTTTGTTTCTTCTGTCAAACACATAAACGACTTCTTCTCTGGCAGTCATCAGAGTTTTCTGTAGCTCGTGATACTCCTGCGCTAACTCCAGATTGACTTTTAGGGCTTCCTGTAGATTAACCTGGAACAGATTTGCACAGGATGCTCTCCATCAGCTTCTGAGAGACAAAGATAGCATTACAAAGCAGTAGGACAAAGAATGAGCCCAATTTAAAGAAATAGTTCACCCAAAAAATGATGTCATCCCAAACCTGCATGGCTTTGAAATGATTTCAAGATGTACTGTTCCATGCAATTACAATGAATCAGGACCGAAGCTTCACAAAAGCTGATTAAATTCACTGTATTTAAACTGTTGTGAAGTCACACGACGGCTTTTTGTGCGAGGAACAGACCAAAATTTAAGTTATTCACTGATAATCTTGCCCTCCAGTGGGCTGTTAACCTCTGTCACCGGATCATTGAGTCAGCGAGTTGAACTTGAGAACTGGATTAGTCCGATTCATGAACAAATCATTCAGTTTTGTGAACCGGATCAACTGATTCATTAAAAGCATCCGATTCTAAAGAATGATTAGATCATGACTAGACATGGCAACTTTCGCCATGAACTCACATGAATGCAGCAAAAACGCTTATATATAGGTTTATTCTCTACTTTTTATGATACACTAAAATAAAATAAACATGTTTCGCAAAAAACAAGAAAACTTAGCTTTTCTGCTTCAAAATGTCACTTTTAAATGCTGTTTCTTTAAATGTTATTAATTGATTTATGATCGTCTGGTGAAAGACAGCATTTGAATTAAGTTTTATTTTTAGCTGTCATTTATTTTAAAATGTATTATAATTTTAGCAATTTTGCTGTGCTTTCCAAATTTCATTAGTCTTTATTTTTAATTTAAATGATTTTAATTTCAGTTTTAGTTTTTATTTATTTTTAAGTAATTTTAGAGTTTCAGCGTAATTTCAACATTTCAACATTTTCATTTATTTATTTTTTTAATATTTATATTAGATAAAAATTATTTTTTATTTATATCTTATTTTAGCTTTATTCCATCTATAAAAAATATTTTAAATAGTTTCGGTTTTAGTTCACTATAACAATCCTGCACACTTATTTAGATATTTTGTGCATGCATTGCAGTAACTTTCAAGCATTTTTTGTGTCCTCACATATTTGTGTTCATATTCTACATCGTTTGCATGTTTCTTTGCGGTTTGCATGTTTTACGCTAAAACGAATCCTCTTCGAATGCAGTAACTCTAGTAATCATAAAGCACTTGAGGTAGTATGTAAACAAATTACGATAAATAAGAGTCTGATTTGCTTGTCTCCACAATCTCCACAACCCTGTGTCAGCACGAGGAGAGAGAGCTATGGAAAGAAAGATGGAGAGAGAAAGAGAAGAACATTTTCTGCTCTACCTGAGAATAAGGAATAATGAAGTGTGTCTGGGCAGTAAAACGACCCAGCGCTAAACTGATGAGTTTAACCCAGCACAGAGAGTGGCAGTAAACATGACAAATGCCGGCTATTGATTTAAAGCTTAATTACTGCATGCAGTGCTGACAAAACCCGTCTGATGCACCTCTGAAATGTAAATGGGACAAATTACACTTCATTGGCCATAAGAAACTGATGGTGTCTGCACTTTGCATCCTACTGCTTTTCTACTCACTGAGCATCTGACTTCATCAAGTAAACAAGCTACATGATAATATGATGAGGGGAGAGAAAAAAAAACCCAATTCAGCTTGTGAGGAAGTCACAGTGGAGTGTGTCCGTAAGTGCAAGTTACATTTAATGCATCTCGACTGATCGTGTAAGAAAATGCACAACTGTTTAAAAGGGAACAAATGTTACGAGGTTATAATCTGTGCTTTACAGTGAGCCAACGTTAAAAAACCTGTTTACTTGCTTCATTCACATTCTACACGGTCTTACTGTGATCAATTGATTGGTGCTAGTTTTAAAATGGACTTTCCTTTTTTCACTCATAAGTACTTTACACTATGGAAGTAAAATGGGTTGTAAACACATGTGTAAGTGTAAATTGACATTGACCTTAATGGAGCGAGCAATGCAAAGGTCATGGCATTGATTCTCAAAGAATATATGAGGATCAAACAGATGCTCTGAATAAAAGCAAGCAGCCAAGCACAGAAAGATGGAAATAATGGAGATAAATGTATTTACTTGAGTGTTTATTCATTATTATTAATATTATAGTTATAGTATTAATAGTTTATTAATAAATACATTCTAAAATAATAATGTGTGTGTGTGCAAAGTGCAAATTCAATTTATTTTTCTTAATCTACCAGCATTTTTTTTTTTAAATCAATATATTTATTTATTTTTGTACTTTTCTTATTTTATGAAAATTATTATTTTTATATATATATATATTTTTTTAGCATAAACCTTAAAAAAAAATTCTTCTATGCAAGTCTGGTTCTAGTTTATGATTTTTACAAAAAAAAAAAAACTTAAACAAAATTAATAAATAATAATAATAAAACAGGATATTGTGAGAGAAATTTTGAATTTTGTCATATTATGAGTTACAATGTCAAGTGATGTCAAATTTCAATTAGGCAAAAAACAACAACAACAAAAAATGGTGAAAATTGAAGTTTCATAGTATTAGAAAGTTGCAATTAAAAAAATTAATAAATAACTATGAGATATGACATTGCAAGTTATCTTTAAGACATGAAGCCATAATTATGTGGGGGAAAAAAAAGTAATTACAATTATGGTTTGATTTTTAATGTTCACGTCCATATAATCATGCCTTAAATGAACAAATCCAAAATATTGGATCCAAAAACACAAAAAGCTTTTTTTCTAATAAGCGTGTCCCTCACATCTAAAACACATGACGCTGCAGTCGTCATCCGCTGTTGTGCGTCACTATCCATATTTCCTGTGTTCATTAACATCTCATGACTGTGACGTCCCAACGATGCGCCTCAGGTCAATCGAAGGCACTCTGACACAGTCTCTCTTTGTTGGAAATGTTAAAAGTCGAATTGTTTCTGTTGGGCGATGAATCTTTGTGCTGCTTTATTGTTTCCTGTGAGAAGTCTAAAGAGACTCTCTGCTCTGCTGCCCTGCAGCAAGTTAATGGCAGACTGGCTCTATGAGGGAGGACTTTTAATTCGGCTCCTGTCTCGCACCAACAACTTGTTTGGAGTTTGCTGCTTCTGCGCGCATGGCGGATTAAGCCCCATTGCCTTTTCTTGTTTTGAACTAATGCATTCTTGATCACCGTTTAATGAAACTATATACCACATGGCGATTTCACATTAGATAAGCCATGTGAGACTTTCATCAGGCGCCGGGCTCTGACTGAGGCCATAATCCCGAAACTCAACTCCCCCAATAAATAGCTTTTCCCTCCAAAAATGAAGTGATAATACGTGGGTTTCATGCAAAACATAACATATTATCTCTGACAGAAAATTATAAGAGCTTTCATCAAATTATTAGGGGAAATGTTAGCAGAGGTGTGAGATTCTGGAGCAAAGGTGTAATATGATTTGCTGTACATGAAACATTAGGATTTAAATTGTGGGCATCAGAAGACGCACAAACAGACAATATTAATGTACTGATGGGGTTTAAAAATATAAACACTAATTCGTATGTACAACTTCAGGAATTTGGTACAACTGAGGAAGGTACAACTGAGGAAATACCATCTGTCTATCTAAGGGTCTGTGTCTAAGGGTCGTTCAACAAAATTGGTACCTTTTCCACTTCCATATTTTTTAAACATCCATGAAATGAAGATACCTTAACTTCTCACTTCTTATACCTTTACATCTCAGTCTATGTAATTTATTATTTTATGACCTACCTCATTATTTATCTACCTCATGTTTCGGTATTTTTGTCAACCCTGTTATCGGCACAAGTGTTACTATATACTATAGTACATACTGTATATGCCACTGAATGATATATGCATACCTTTAAAATGTTTGAATTTTACATAATCTTTAAAAACAACAACCCTGTTACCCACATGTCAACACTTGTTACTTTAAAAAGTAAGAGGTAGACAGTAACAGGTTTGATTTAAAAAAAAAAAAAAAAAAGTCTAATAGTCGAGTTCACAAAAGTACATTTTGAAAGGATTTTACTTGTAGATATTGATTAGGTTAAATGTAAGAAATAATTGTTTAAACATACGTTTTAGAAATGGTAACAGGATTGGCATTGCACAATGTGCCCCCTCCCCTCAGTCAAGCCTCATAAATTGTCAAAAACAACATTATAGAGGAGTGAGAGAAACATGATTATGTTTTAAGTGTTGGAATCCTGGTTGACAGATGATGTAACCTCCTAGAAATTATATCACTTAAATGCACATTATTTTACAAAGGGTAACAGGGATGACATTAAATCAGAGGACACCAATAAAAAAATTAATAAAATGCATAATTACACCAAAAACAATGCTTAATGAGACAGTATTTAGAACAATATTCAAACGTGATTTTTATATAATTTTTCCTTCATTTTGCAAATGAAAAGTCATGCTGAAAAAGTAAAAACATAGTGAGGGAATGGGCAAAAATCTTCCCCTTACCAGCATAAATGTTATTTCAATTATTTTTAATAATAATGAATTGTCTTTTTTGATGTAATATTGATTACAACATACATAGTATTTTTATGTTCTTAACTTATACATTTATTTGTTGCTATATCAAATCTATGTTTTGATTATTTCTTACCCAAAAGGCACTGATTTCGTGGAATGACCCCTATCTATACATGCACACACAAATTAAAATCTGCTCGTGAATAGCATAAATGATTGAACCTTAAATGATTTGTAATTTGTTCACAGATAAAACAGTTACCATTTTAGATGTTATTAATATATTATTATTGTACATTTACAAACATATGACAATATATTACAGCTAGAACCAGACTTATTGTGTATATAACTGCAGATATGATTAACATAAAGCTGCTGTCAACACAAACAATGAGCTAACGGTAGATAATACTGTACAAAAGGTTTTTTCTTATATATGTTTTGTTCTTAGTGTCTTGAAATGTATCGCTGGGTGTTCCATAAAAATGACACGGTGCATCATCATACAAAGGAAATCTAAATAAAGGTAATTTCAGCTTGAATGGGGATTGGAGCACATCAAATCCCCTAACCTATCAAATGCACTCATGCTCGTTCGGCTTCAGCTGATCTGTTTTCTGATATGTAAAGAAAACATTTGTTAACCTGGATTATAAGTATTTAAATAGCAAAGCTGATCTAGGATCAGCCCATATAGGAAGCCCTGACAAAATAATCTTGAAATAAATGTAAATATGAAAGAAAGGGTTCTTAACCTCTGTGTCCTTCATGATAGCCTGGCGTTGAGTGAACAGTGCTGAGTGAATCTGTGCGTGATGAGACTTCCTCTGTTTCCAGGAAGCTATATCTCTGTGCACACTATCCATCAGTACTGTGGCTGTCCCATGTTTGAATGCCATAATGTCTGACAAACCCCTGAAACAGACAACAAACATAAACTAGCATGGAGCTCTAATATATATTATGGCCAGACATATATTATAAACAGTATTTCTTACTGTAGCTCTGCTATAAGATGAGGCATAGTGCTGATGGTTTGCTCCATCATGTCTGATTCTTGCGTGAACTCTTTTGACTTCAGGTCAAGCTCCTTGATCCGGTTTGAAATCTCCTCATACCTCGATGCCATCACACTAAGGTTTTCCTAATAACAAATAACAAACTGTGATAAAAGGAATTTGGCCTTATTTAATCACTTCTCGAGATTGTAAGTGAGCTTTTTCTCTGCAATACTGTTTATATTTATATAAATATATGTGAAAGACATTTAGGTAACATTTTAATATAGAGACCAATTCTCACTATTAACCAATTGCTTATTAGCATGCCTATTATTAAAGGTGCCATAGAATGTAAAACTGAATTTGTCTTGGCATGGTTGAATAATAACAGTTGAGTACATGGACATAACATACTGTGAGTCTCAAACACCATCGTTTCCTACT
>JAUCMS010000464.1:0-11999 GCA_032357445.1 Enteromius radiatus | reverse complement strand
ATTTCAGTTAACGAAAATGCTTTTTTAATTCTAGTTTTAGTCTTTTCGTTCGTTTTCGTTAACTATAATAACCCTGACTTTGACTGGCGAAAAGGTCCATTATCTATCGTCAAAAATGTAGGGTCTGAAGCACAGCTCATAAAGAATTCACTTTCAGCCAAACAGCTTTCTCATGGTCAATGAGGCAAATCGGCACGACCAACTTCTCACTTCATTCACTGTGATTCCTATTAAAAGGTTTACTTCACCCTAAACTAAAAATGTTGTCATTAATCTCTTACCCCCATGTCGTTCCCACACAATTTAAGACCTTTTGGATGAAAACTGGGAGGCTTGTGACTGTCCCATTAACCGCAAAAAATGAACGCTGTCAAAGTCTAAAAAAGTAAGAAAGATATCATCTGAATATTCCATCTGCTGCAAGTGAAGTGACTTGTGGCCTGGTATAGTGACCTATACTTGGAAATTGTCCTCTTGATGCTGACACAGACCAGTGGTTTTTTTTGCTCTCCAAAATGGCGCTACAGTGATGTTAGTGTGCTGAATCATTGAGTAAAGTCAGATTGTGTTTTATTTCCGTACAAAAAGTATTCTCGTAACTTCATAATGTTACGGTTGAACCGCTGATGGCAGATTTTCTCATGATGTCTTTCACACTTTTCTGGACCTTGACAGTGCAAATACAAACATCCAAAATATTTAAAATTGTATTCAGAAGATGAACGATGTTTTTACTGGTTTGGAATGACATTGGGGTTAGCGATAAATTACAAAATTTGAATTTGGTGGAGTAACCCTTTAAGGTAAGATCCACAACTCGGAGTGTCTTGCAAAACAAGAATACTACAATCAAATATATCTTTTATATTCAATTATTTTATTTATTAATCCTAGTCAATCTGGTCATATTGGTAACACATGCTGAAAAGCCATAAATCTGTTGGCTCTTTCTTTGCCCCTCCGTTACATTCTGTCTTTTTGCCAGTTGCTTTTTTCTTGTCACCACGAGGGTTCAGTTTCCTCTGTTTCACCACGTTACAGTGACATTCACTTGATATTTGTGGCTCGCTGCTTATACAGGCCCTGCTGCCTCCTGTGCTGGATTAGGGGCCCGTTGTCAGACACACGTCTTGGCATAACACAGAGGCCAGCGTGTGGGGTCACAGGAGCAGTTTGGGTTGGTGTACGCTCTCTGTAGGGCCAGGTGTCACTGAAAATCCCAGCACCGCAGCAGGGATCATGCTGTCATGTGTTTAGACAGAGGCCGGAACAGCCATGTCCAAAATGCGAGGAAGGGTAAGAGTCTGGATCCCTCCCTGACCCCTAGAACTACTGCCACGGTCAGCTGTTACAGGAGATACACTGTTTTTTTAACGGTGTCTGCCTGGTGTCTAAACAGGTTTTGTTTTGTGGGTGTTCTAGCATTAGCACCTACGGCCTCTAAGAGTCCGTATTTTGGTTGAAGTTATGACAGCGAAAAACATACACATCTTTAATAATGTATTGATGTAGCAGCTTTAAATATAAACAGAGCGAGTTCAAAGCGGTCTGCTGAATTGGAAATCAGTTTTTATTGAGGAAAGTGTAAATGATGGCCGCTCCTCGTGTTCAGTATATGGTCTGTTTATGATTCAACAAACACAGCGCCACATTTGCACATGATAAATGGCCTTTTTGCTCATCTTTGTTTGTGCTTATGGTGAAAGTGTCTGGGGGGGTTGTATGAGCTGTTAATATTTTTAGAATGATTGAAGGACATACTTTTTCTTCTTATGAACTCTGGTTGGCATGTTGTGTACAAGAGTGCAGTTTTAGCCTTGGGGTGCACAGCCGCGAGTCTGTGTGTGCTGCAGTTTTAGCCTACAGGGTTAAAGAGACAGGAGAGAACAGGTGTTTCTCATGTTTAAGAGAAGAGTTCTTAACGCTAAACAAAAGGGAAAGTAACATGCTAACAGCACATGTGAACATCTGACAGGAATTATTATTAGCGTCATTAAAGGTGTCATATGATGTTGCTGAAAATATTTGTTTTGTGTATTTGGTGTAATGCAATGTGTTTATGTGATGCAAAAAAACACATTATTTTCCACATACTGTATATTTTAGTTTTCCTCCTGAAGGTTAGCTTCTTTCCATTTGGAATGGCTTTCATGTCAGGGGCGTGTCTATGATGCTTTTTTTTGTTACAATGGTGTAAAAGTTTAGTTTACATTAAAATATACATATATATGTTGTGTTATATTATTTATTCACCCACTGGTCCCTTCACTTACATACAGTAGTACACATCAAATATGGTAAATGGAAGCTCAGTCATGCTAGCTTGACACGCAAAACAAACCTCATTAGCTATTATGCATCAAAGAAGCATGTTAGCGCTATTAACAACCTACATTACATCTGTTCATTACATAAAGTGAATACATCTTCTAAAAAAATACTTAAGTGGATTACTTTTATCAACTTTTTGAATCATGAAAGTTTTGGATTTTCAATGGATGGACAAAAAACGGGAGTATTGTTTATTTTGTAAAGGTCAAAGAAAGCCTTATGGGGTTTGGAATGACCCAAGGGTGAGTAAATAATGAGAAAATGTTCATTCTTAGGCAATCCTAGTCACATGCTGTATGAAGATTCCTTTTACGTTTTATATTCAGCTACTTTCTTGCTTTCAGATGCTCAAAAGCCACTCTTCTGCTCATGTGTGGATTCTCCAAGTCCCTGTCCTCAAATAAAGGCCGTGTTCTTCTGATACAATCCAAGTGTGTAGTGTGTTGTGTAACGGTGCACCGCGAGTGTCCTCTTTACACAGTGGGACACAAGCGCTCGTAAATAAGGAGAAGTGGCCGTGCGAGATGAAAGCTGCAGTCTGTTGTCTGTTCCCTGCCAGCCTCTTATTAAAAGCCTTTTACGTGTAAACAGTCCAGCTTGTAAAACACAAAGCATACCCTTGCCTTTTAATTTGACCTGTTTTCCCCTCATACTCACTTATTTGCTTTTGTTCTTTCCTGATATTTGTAATGTTTGCTCATGGTAAGGCGCGCCCGAGTTCAAAAAGGGTTTTTAGGCATTAAATAGTGGAAAAAATCATGCGCATCAGTGATTTTACATCCTGATGAGGATTATTTGCGTTTTGTGAGAAGTTTCTCCTGCTACTTGATAGTCATCTGACAAATTTGCTAAGAAAATCAATGATACTCGGCGAACAGGTTTTTGAAAGTAAAGAAAATAAACTGTTTTGCATCTTGACATTTTCACATGGTAAATGTAGTATGGGAAGTATCGGTTTTCCTCAGCTTTATGCAAAAGAGCCTTCAGCTACTGTCGAATATCAAAAAGAAATGATTAATAATTTTTATGGCACTGAAAATAATGCGATAAAGATCTACCTTGTTTCTTTTGTTTCTGGCAGCAGACAAGATTTGGGTTGTGTGCAAAGAAAGAAATATTTCCGTTATTTATATATACGCAAATTAATCTAAGAAAGAAAGGCAGCTAGATGGGTTGTCAAATGTGTACAGTATATTCTCACACTTTTAGTCAATGCCAAAACCGTTAATTCTATATTTAGTTCATTCATGGTTTTATCTCAGGGATGTGGTCCATTTAAAGGTACGGCTTCTTAAAAACTCTTCATACTTCATATTCTAAACATAAATGAATAAATGTTTAATTGTACAGTGTATGTCAGTGTTGTCCAAAACAATAATGAATGCTGTTTACTTTCATTCAATGGACAAAAATTTCCCAATATATCAACTTTCTTCTATAGAACACCACATTTTGTGTTTGTTCCTCTATTTGATACAGGTTTGAAATGACATGAGGGTAAATATATAATATTTGATGCATTTTGGAGGGAATTTCTTTAACATTCCTTTTCTCCTTTTTTGTCAATGCACATAATAGGGTCATAGAATATTGCCAAAGTACATGTTGCTTTTATGCTAAGCTAATGATAATGATCACAACTCTAGCCCTAAAAGAAAATGGATATCCTAAAAGGAGGTTTGGTCCAATGTAGCAAACCTCTGGAGACATTTGACTTAAGTTAACCTCCGTGTGCACACACGCACACACATGCTATTAGGATTCCATAGGATGTGTGTTTATGTGTATGTTTGACCTATATAGGCATGAAAGGGAAAGCATCCATTGGAGCTCACCTGCCCTGACCCATAACAAAAATCACCTCTCCTCATGAAAGCACTCAGTTTTCAGGCCTGGGGCCGAGGGACTTTCTTTGAAGTGACACTTTATCTGTCTATGTATGTGTTGCAGGGAGAGAGTGAGAAAGGTTATTCACGTGAATGCAAAATTATCCTTTTTAGAAGAACAATATAAAATGTTCAGGTAAATGTCTTGTCACAAGATGTATGTATGTGTGTGTGTCGGAGGTTTAAGGCCCTTTTGTTACGGGCTAATGCATGTACTTCGGATATGTGTGTGTGTGTGAGGTGATAGTAATCTGAGTCTTTCACACTCTCGCACAGGATTGTTTTGGAGGTTCTTCCTCCTGGTGACCCAAGGTTCACAGATTGCCTCTGATGTGTGTGGCACAATGCATGTGTGTGTGCTGGTATCTGCCGCGAGTTCAGCCTTTTGCTCCGGTGTGATTAGCATGATTAGTCAGTAATGGAGACAGCGAGGATGGGGGAAGGACACGTCACACCTGTCCTGAGGACAAGTGATCAGTTAGATCAACTCTAAACTTCCAGGCTGATATCTTTCTCCTCGTGTCTGTCTCCTCCGGATGTGCTGATAGGGATGAAGGAGATGGATGGATGAGGGTCAAGAGATTGAAAGAAAGAGGGAAGTGTGTTTCTTTGCTGACAGAAGAGTGATGCACGAACCGAAAAGAGTGGACAACAACAGCACCATTAAATGTGGTTGCCATCATGGAAAAAAGCTCAGCTTTATTTTAGTGTAATCAATATATAATATTAGTTTTAAAATATTTGAAATTTATATATAGATATAGTTTTAGAGTATTTTTTTTCGGTTTTCATTTATTTATTTATTTTTAGTTTTAGTTACTTTAGTACATTATTTTACTCCAAATAATGTTATGTTTTATGGTTTTAGTTTTTAGATAATGACCCTAAATAATCTAGAATAAAAGACACTATTATAAAAGTTTAAAAAAACAAAACAAAAAAAACAAAACCTGTTTTTATACAGCAAATTAAGGCAATTAATGTTTCTTCAGTAGAGTTCTGCTCAGATTTATCCAATTCTCCAAGAGAAAATACATTTTATAGCTCTATTAAAAAAGAAAGAAAGATAGATTTACTTTGAAACAATCTTCACCTATTGCTACTGTAGTAAATTTCACCAATACTTCAAATGAAACTGTAAATAACACGTTGAATGAAAGGAATTTTTGAAGTAAAACCTAATCCAGTAATCTTTGTGCACAACACGAAAAAACGTACCTGCTTTATATCAACAATTGCCTTTATTTCTGTGAAAAGTTTTTGTCATTGCTGATAGTGAATCCGAAAGGAAAGCGTGGATCTGAGTGCATGTTTCTCTGGTGTGTGTGCAGTAGCTAAGTGTGTGTTAGTCGTCATGCAGAGATGAGTGTGTGTTCTGCTCTTATCTTAATGGAATCTGAGGGTGGCTGTTTGTTTAGCTGAGGGCTGGGGTGTGGTAGACTCCATTACAGGGCCTTTGTCATGCTAACCCTGGGCTCAGCGCTCAGCTCCCTGCTGGGCCACAGCTCTTTTGTGTGCGCTGCTCTCTCAGCGGGGCTGTCTACGCTGCACGGCAGGGGCAGGCTGGGGGCCGTCGTGCCCCTGCGTCAGGCCTTGAGTCTTGTGTGCTCTGCGGGGTCCCTCTGATTAGCAGCCCCTCGACCTGCCTCTGTCCCCTGGCTCTGAGCGTCCCTGTCCCTCCTTTAGTACTCAGCCCATCCGTCACACCCCTGTTTATCCTCAGGTCTCCCTCTCTCTCCTGCCGATCCAATGTGTGAGGTCATTCCGCATAGAGAGCGAGAGCTTTTCTCAGACTAATTTGAGCGATTTAGGGATAAGGATTTGCGTTTGGCTAGATGATGATGTGCCATTTGGTACTCCCCAATCCCCCGCTTAATTCGGTCTGCTTAATAAAGCAGAGACAAAACTCTTCAGGATTTGAAGAAGAAACTGGATGGTAGACAATTACAGACGCCCTATTCAGGTCGCCCTATACATGCGGCTCATGTTTCACTCCAAAATCAAAAGAAATAACAGTTTTTATTTGAAGAAAGAGTTCTTTTTAGTCAAATTCTCTTTACTGTAGTGCAAAACAGTCACCATTTTTAGGACATTTAAACATTTTACCCCAAATTATCTTTTACTGTATGCTATTTTTTATTTTCCAGACACAGGATATTTACAGTAGACACACATTTATTTTCAAATTCACTTTATAGTGCCATTTATTTCTTTTAATTAAATAAATAAATGGCACTATGAAGTGATTTTTTTATACATGCAAATTTTCTTACATTTTCCCTCAAATTCACAGGATATTTACAGTAGACTTTTTTTTTACTTTTTTAGTTTATTTATTTATTTATACACGCTTTTAAACATTTAAACAAATTTGTCTTTCAAATTCTATTTTCAACAGTGTCATTTTTTATAGAACATTTGCACACATTTTACCTCAAATTCTTTTGTTATTGTATGCTATTTTATTATTTTCAGGCACAGGATACTTACAGTATGCACTTTTCTATAGTGCCATTTATTTATTTTTATTTTGTAAGCATGCTTTAAGAAGTTTAAGCAAAATTGTCATTTAAAGTCTCTTTTCAATCGTGTCGTTTTTAGAACATTTAAACATTTTCCCTCCAAACTACTTTAATACATGAATGGTAATCTGAAATTAAAATGAATTAAATTAAATGAATTAACCAAACGAACAAATTAAAATGATACATTAGTATTCAAAAATAAAACTTTTTTAAACAAATTTCAATCACTTCTTTACAGAAGTTTAATTTTCATGAAAATATTGTTCATGTTGCAATGCAACAATTCTTGAATTATAAAAATACACTTTTTTTAAATTACAAAATACAATTAATTTCTTTTGAGATTAAATGTGACCTGCACATGAGATTCAAATTCAAAATACAACAAATTAGTAGCACAGAAGTCCACCTTGTCATTCTGAGGCCACTTTGGCATTTCTTTCATCTTTCAGATCAGAGCGGTACACGCAGATACAGTGAGACAGTTAAAGGCTGTATTATGGTGTCTATGACTGGAGTAACTGTGTTTGCAAATACATGTTGTTGTTTTTTGCTCCATTGATTAAATGTGTTGCGTTGATTATAATGAGAGGTGTGGTCTTAAGCCGGGCTGGACTGAGGGGCAGATTTGAGGGGGATTTGAGCGGCTGCAGACACTAAAACATATGTCTCTCTGGAGGAGGCCACAATGCTAATTTAAGAACAGTAGCACATCCCTTGTCAGATCCCTTTATGATGACCCACAGGCACAGGACATCATCAGCCGGGAGAAAGGATTGAAAAGAGAAAGAGAGAGATACTGTGTTAATAAGTTTTGTCTTGAGGGTAAAAACAGCCACATATGTATTACAAGCTTCTACTTTCTGGGGGAAAAAAGTCAGAATCAGCATGTGACAAGTAATCATGCTACTTAGTCATGGTTGGTCATGGAAATGATGCGTTTAAAGTGATTTAGGGAAAAGATGTCTATATACATAAGTACACACACATTCATTGACAGAGTCAATGATCATCTGATGAAATGTTATTTAATAAACACACTCAATATAATGATTCCAAAGCAAACTGTGATGCAAATAATGATTGTTAACTTAAACATTAGATTAAAATATTACTAAGAAACATGCATTCACTCTACTGTGGGCCTGGGGATGCACAGTTATTCAGGACATTGGAAGTTTTTACAAACATCAGTTAGATTGGGGATAAATTGTTCATTTGTGTCATTTGAAGGAAACAATGTCAATAGATAATCAGCATCTTTGAAATTACTCCCAATTCATTTACAATCAGTTGACTGATTTTATCTAGTCTCACTTATCTAGCTGAATAGTGTTTTCTGATTCACCTGAGAAGACAAAACACTAGAAAAAAAAAAAAACAGAGACTATAGAGAACATAAAAATGTTTAAACTGAGAAATGTGTGCACAAAATGAGCTCATTTCATATTTGACGCCTGCTACGGGTCTCTAAATAGTCAATTCTAAAGGCACGAGGACCATGTTTAGATATGGCTTCGTTTTTCCATGATAGAGTTCTCATTACAGATTGTGTGTTTACTGACAGTGGCTTCTGGAAGTATTCCTGGGCCCATTTAGTAATTTCAATGAGAGAATCATGCAGTGTCATCTGAGGACCCCGAAGACATCCAACAAGGATCTTTGCTGCTACTTTTCCGAGACCTGTAGCATGCAAGCATCACATTTGAAATAAGCCCATTTAGTAGATAAAAGTGTAACATTTTATTCACATTTTTAATAAATGTTGCACCATACAACGAGTACAAAGTGAATAAATGAATAGATAGCATAGCTCAAACCTACAAAGCTCTTAAGAAAGAATGAAGAAATATGAGATGGGAGAAGAAAAAAACAAATATTTCAATGCTTCAGTATTTCATTTCCCTGACACACTTCTCATTTTCTTGCAAAACATTTGCGGTCTCTCGCAAAAGCATTGTGCGTTCCTGGTAAACATTGAGTTCACTTCCTGAAGTGCAATGCAAAGTTTTTCCAGGAAAACAAAAGCCTTGTGAAAGAATAATAATTTCTGTAATTTCTAATAATATGATCAGGGGCTCCGAGTCCGTACAAATCAACTGGTCTTCGAGGAAACTAATGAAAAAAGTCGTATTAAGTTCTTTGACTTGTGGAAATTTCATTTGAAGTCACAACGGGGACATTTCTTTTCCCCCAAATCTCCAATTTAAATGGGATGTTAAGAGATTCTGTATTGTTTTGTGTCTTTGCACGATCAGCCTCAGACTCTTTGACCCTAGATGTCTATAAGATCGTTCGTTCTCGTAATCAGTGCATGGAGTCATTAGGAAAGGGTCAGTTTGGGCTCAGCGGCAGTGGAATATTAACTCGTTCTTCTGGGGTGTAATTGCACCAGACATCCACTGGTGAATGGGTGGAGTTCATTGTCTTTGTTTGTCTCAGGGCAGCTGCCTTCGCTGCAGTGTTTTACTCTTTTACAACTTCTGTGGTATTTACAGTGGAGCCACTCAATGCAATCCCCCCGTTCGCTCGCCACTCTCGCCCCTCTTATCTTCCCTCTCTTTGTTTGAGCATTGATTTCAACATTTCTGTCTCTCTCCCGCTCTCTCTTTTTCTCTCTCTCGCTGTTTCTCTCTTCAGGGCAGGCATTTGGATTTATGGGAGCTGCTCTGCGTCCCGCTGGGCCAACAGCTTGCCACAGTCTGTGTCCACCTTGTCCCGCAGGCCACTAATTGGGAAGAGACTTTACTGCTCCGATCAACCACGGAAGACGTAACCTGTCCATCGCTCATCCATCAATCAATACATCCATCAATGAGTAATCCAGCAATCTATCACTCCAGCTCCTCACATTCACTCACTGGGGAGACAGACTATAATTTTCTGTCTGGCATTTCATAAGTAGGATGTTTTGCATAGTGGCAAAACATCTTGCTTGTCCAGTGCTACAAATACATAATTAGAGTTTTCTCTTTCAAAGCACAGACATCCTGTCTGTCTGAGCTCCGGCGGCCATCTACAGAGCGTCGGGACTATCTGGACTTTATAAGACAAACCTCTTTAAAAAATGTCTAAAATAAAAATCTGATAAATTATCCATGCTCACATGTAATTAACCCTAAAGCAAACTTTAACTCTGTACATGTAGTTAATTTAAAATACTATATTAAAATACTAATTTGGGTTATTTTACTGTAACAATGTCGCCTTAAAATAAAGTGTAACCAAGTTCTATCATTTACTCAAACCTGTTGATTTTCTTTTATTTTGTTGTTTTAGTGCTGGTCACTATTTCTATACAGGTACAAAAATTAGGGACAATAAGATGTCATTTGTTAACATTAGTTAATGTATTAACTAACATGAACAAACAACGAATGCTACATTTATTATTAAATGTAATTATTGTTATGTGAAGTACATTCTAAACCCTTCCATAACTACCTTTTTTAAATAAAGTCAGGAATAATTTAAAATGCAATAAAAGCACTGCCATAATCAGTGAATTTAATATAATATAATATAAATACATTAGTAAATTAGTAGTAGTAAATTAGTAAAAAATAACTTTTTTTTTCATTAAAAAAAAAAAACGTAAAAAATAAAAGTAAAAATAAATCTTAATATCCTTGAAACATTCTAACAAGATTTATGCTTGTAACAATGGGAAGATAAAACAAAATATTTAATAATGTTTAATTATTTACTACTGTTGCGTTCAATTTAATATTTTATTAAGTTAAACAAAAAGGTAGTAGGTTAAGAAAAATAAAAAGTCAAATCATCTTTTATTCAAACTTGTTATTTATGCAGTTAAGTATTTATTTAAAACAATGTTCTGGTTACTTTTTTTTTCTATTCAGTTAAAATAAAAAGAGACTGGTTCCTTCAGGATTCAACAAGAATGCATCAGCAACATAAAGGTGTCTTGAAGAAGTGCATGCATCTTATGAAGTTATAATTCAGTAGCCATTTCCTTTTATAGTATTAAAAAACAAATTAAATAGGTTTGGTCATCCACATTCTTCAAAATAGGCCTTCTTTTGGCTCATACAGATTTAAGGTTCAGTAAATGATGAGGGAATGATTTTGTTCATTATAAGTCTTGACCAGATCGATCTGGTTCTCGATTTCATCTGATGGCATCTGTTCTTGAGCTAACAGCTCTCTAGAGCAAAAGATTATCAATAAGTAAGAACGTTACATTTTGTGGAAGAAAGTAAGCCATGAAATGGCATAAACCATGAAAGGAATTGTATTTGTAGAATTATTCTTTAATAATAATTAGGCAGATATAAAAGGGAAATCGCAGCACTTCACCTCTGACCTCTCAATGTGTCCGATGCAATGTGGACAGGAAATGCCAGAACAAGTAACAAGTGCTAGATATTATCAGAGGATGACACAAACAACAAGCGTGGGAACAAGATGCCAAAAGTCTCTCAACCTCAAAGAAAGTTATGGTAATGGTGGTGACTCATTCCTGGCACACCCTTTCCCAACAAGCTTCACTTTTCGCTGCTGCCCCCGTTCACCCCCAACCTCCTCCACCTCCCACCTCCCACCCCAAACCCTCTACCTCTCCGGCTCTGGGCCCTCAGGTGCGCCTCCAGGCCCCCGCTGGATGAACGGCCTTATCTGATGTATCTAAGTTGTCACGCCACCCCCCGTTTCTCCTCTCCTTCCTCCATTTACTTGGGATTTGTTTGTAGAACAGGCCCTGTTCATTTCCTTCTCTATGCAAACAAAATGACATCTCATTTATTGAAATTAGAGATTAAAGGAGTGCACTTTAATACATTATCCCTCTCTCTTGCGGCGATAAACTGCATTTTTATGTAAATATCGCTAAACAAATCTGTCCAGGTGAATCCTATAAAGAAGAATAAAAAAAAAAAAGAAAGCCAAATGAAGGCTATTTTAAGATTATTGTAATCTTATTATTTTAACGACAGTTAAGCACATTCAAAATTAAAATCAGCGTACAGTGAATTAAATGAAATATCAACATACAGTATGTACTCATAGTTGTATTTTGTAACGAAAGGATGCATTTGAACAATGAATCACATCCAAAATAAGTTTTTGTTAATATAATATATGAGTGTGTACTAGGTATATTTGTATATTAAATATATTTATATATAATATAAAATAAAATAAGATCAATCACTTTTTCGATCAATCACTTTTATTTATATAGCGCTTTTAACAATACAGATTGTAGCAAAACACTGAACATTATCAAATAGGAGAA
>JAUCMS010000463.1:0-12002 GCA_032357445.1 Enteromius radiatus | reverse complement strand
GAAAAAAGATTCATTCATTTTGCTGAACGAGACTCAAAGGTCCGAGTCGGTAAAATGATCCGAACTTCCCATCACTAGTGGGAGGGGGAACAAAAGCAAGGAGGAGGCGGCGGCGAGCACAGCACAGAGAAGCCAAACAAGCAAAGTGGCGAAAATTAAATATAAACATTATATCGACATATACGATATGTCAAAATTCATATTGAGTTTAAGAAATATCTTGATATTTTAGATACAGAGATATCGCCCAACCCTAATATATACCAATAAGTATATTGAGTAAGTTTTATTCCTTTTCACACAAATATACAGAGTTTAGATTAAGAAAACATAATTTTCACACAATTACTTAAAAAATACCATGTTATGACTTCAAGACAACAATATTAATAGGCTTGAAAACTGATGATTCTAACGTTAGCATTACAGCTTCATATGTATGGGTTTTCATAGACAGTAGGTTTGTTCGGTAGCTCACTGAGTACAGAGACATACTAAATGTGTTTTTATAACAGTTTTGCATTTGTTAACACTATCAGATTGGATTAAGGTTGGATTTAGTGTAGGGCATATTTCTGACATGATAGAGCATTAACTTTTAGCAACAGTATAGCAACGAATATTTCAATTCTGAACTATCTCAGTACATACCTACATCATTGTAATAAAAATGTGCTGGGGTTTACACATTGAACCTGTGTTTTAGCGCCACTTAGTAGACATTTCTCTTTGAAACTGCGGTGAAGTGTGACCAGATTGCAATTGTGAGTATGGCATTGGTGTTATAAAATATTAAATAAAAAGAAGTGGGTAACTTGTATTTTTGACACAATATGTTGAAGCAATATAACTCCTACCTGGAATGAAAAAATACCTAAAATTACATTTGAAAATATAAAAATGTAAAATAAAATAATAAAAACAAAAAAGCAAACAAAAAAAAAAAACACTGTCTCCAGGCAACAAAGTAGCTGTTCCACTCCCAAATGAATCAGCATTTTTAATAAATCCGTTGAATAAATTATTCACGGACTCACTTATTTTGCTGTTTTAGCACTTCTGGTGGTGGCAAGAATAATGTGAACTTGTCAAATTAAAGTTTTAGCTTTGTTAACACACTAGCATATGTGTGGCAGCATTTTAAACAGTATTAGTGACATTCTCACACAACAATATTTAATAATAGCTTTTCAAAGAGTGCGTATCATTCCATGATAAATCACCCTGTCTGTCATATATATTAAAAATAAAACCTGAATAATTTTTGGATGTAAGTCTTAGGCTTTTATCAAAATAAAGTCAAAGAGAAGGTAATAGTTAGAGATCTATTTGATGGCTTAAAAGTTAACATCTAGACATCAAATCATCAAATTTTTTTGCAATGAGTACAAAATCCCGTCTGAACGTCTGAATCCCAGTACAAAGAAATGCTTGAGCTAGCAATCAACTAGGACAATTCACTGTAAATGGACTTATTGCAAGTATAACGCCAACGGCAGGAATAATTACACGGATGAAGAATGCAATAGGTGAGCAGAAATCCATTCTGTTCTCTCCACTTTTTATTTTTTAAGTTAAAGTGAGTTTATTAAGGACAACAGACCGGTTTTACTCTCGCTGATCTTTTAAGTCCATACAGAACATGCAAATGTGTCTTTAGCATCAGCACGTTTGCAAGCAGATCTTTGTTTCAGGTGTTTGCGTTGGCACAAGGCTTAAAATAAATACAGCATAATAGATTTCTGCTGTTTCTTTTGGGAAACCCCATTAAGGTAATTAGTTTAAGCTGTGGCATTGAAAAAAGCTGCACTTCATCTGCAAGGTTCAGTTGCTCATAGCACTGTGGGAGGAAATGCTTTTGTTCTTCAATTCAGGTCACTGACATGCAGAATTTAACATCCTGTAGCCTATACTGTACAATGATTGAAATCACGCTGGGTTGAAGTCTTGATTATTATTTAATGCCATGACCAAAAACTTTCCCATTCTGTATTCAATACCTCTTTTTTTCTATTTCTTCTTAAAGCCACCGGTACTCTCGTAATGCCAAGCTGTGATGGTAATGGAGCACAGTACTGTATCCTCCAGAATCCTGGGTCACTGCGAAAAAAAGGTCTAGTAATTTTGCACTTTCAGTGAGGTAACTAGACCTCTTTGATGGGATCGTTCAGCACACGGTGGGTGAGCATCTGGATTTCCAGCATCTTAGAGGACGAATATTAAAGAGATGAGAATTCCAGAATACAGTTACTACTTCATTGGTTTATGTGAGGAAAAAAGTCCATATGAGCATGATCACATCTAAATATGACAAGAATATAACATATTTTTGTCTCGTATGACCTAAATCTTTGAAACATTCTCAGTATCACATATACCAAGAGTCTTTCTGTGATCTCATGCTGAAAGAAATAATCTCACATCTGTCATTTAAGAGTGTACGAACTTCTATTATGACACATAAAGCAGATTTGATAATCTTCTATGTTAGTGTGTTCAAAAGACAGGAACTTCTATCAATAGACTACTGCTTTAAAGTTTATCTTTATATATCTTTATGTCTTAATTATCTTATGACCTGCCACTCAGGTGTCAATACACTAAACTCTCATATTAAGGTCCTCTGCATAATCGCTGGAATTACTTGCTCGTTAGGTCCTGTTCTCTTGATTTCGGTTCAAATCATTATCTCATATGGAGTAACTCTGTGGACTGTGTATTAAATCTTTGGGGTCAGAGGTTAAAAGCAGTCTGTGTAATTACACTCAGGTTTATGGATTAAAAGCAAGTACTGCAAGAATCATGATTTGGTAATAAGAGGTTAGCCAAAATGACTCTTTGAATGTATTTCTCTTTAATAGAGGTCAGACTTGACATTATACTGATTTCATAGTTATTTCTAAATCAAGCTTGGTAATGGTTGGTGTGGTTTCATCATGCACATACATGTTAAAAATCTATTTTTTTAGTGCATCTTTTCAATTCAAGAGGCTACAGTGCAGGTGTAGAACAGGTGGATAAATAAAAAATAAAGTAAAACCCCTCCAGACTCATATGAAAAGGCTCTTTCACAGCACCGTTGAGGTTCTGTATAGCACTTTCAAAGCATGATTCTTTGTGCAACCACAAAAAAAAAGTTCTATTTAGCACAAAAAAAGGGCTGTGCTACTGTTAAAACAAAAATCTAGTGCTCTCATCATTTTCCTGAGATATACAGTATCTACATACTATTGCTCTTAATCTTTGCTCTTAATAAGAAATGTAACATAAAAATAATCTGAGTTTTCAAAAACTTCTGATGGAGATATCTACAAAATGCATGGCAGTGAAGAAAGAGTGACATTATCTTTGCAATTAGATGAAAGGGACATTTCTACAGTTATTGACTCACATCTTCAGTGTCAACCAAAATGGATCCCTTCGAGGGAGGCTTTGATATTCTCACTGTATTTTGTGTTATTTCAACAGATATATTTAGGGAGTTGAGAATCGCAGAGGGGGTGATATAATCAGAAGCACAACAAATGAGTGTTTAAACATTTGTGATTGGGCCATTCATTTTGAGCCCTTTTGAACAATACCGTACACACAACTGCAGCAGCAGCCCATGGCAGTGACCATAAATAGGCTTATTTCACAACAGCATTGTGCTCACAGGCACAGCATCTCCTTTCTCTTAGACATATCTGTATACGAAAATCAAAAAGGGGGTTGGAGAACCAACAAAGTTCTGCACCGCAAGCAAAACTTTGAATACTTAATATGTTATTATATATGTATTATTTATAACTACATGTGTAATTCTGTACACAAGTGCATTGTTCTGTGTAGAGGTTATGGTATATTGAGCATTCGAGCCAGGAGAAACATGCTTTTAGATTGTTTCAGGCTATTTTCATAAGAGCATAAATGTAGTGCGTGGTTTATGCTGAGCTCGTGGGAAAAGAGAGGAAGTAGGCTTCAATCAACTTACGCATGTTGTTTGCTCTCGCCTGCACAGTGTCATAATGCTGTGTGTGCATTCCGATTGCCTCTTCGTGCTGACCCTGACGGGCACCTTGCATGACGCTCGCAACAGCTCTGTTGAAAAACAAGCATTTGTTAGATTGGTATTCCATTGCATTGCCTTGCATTGTGTAATCTGTCTATATTTAGACATCAAAGAACGGCGTACAGTGATATAATGTCAGTAGACTGACATCTATTCATTCAGTGCTATAGCTGCCGCTGTCCAGAGTGCTGATTCAAAGAGATCAGGTATTTCTGTGAGGCGCTCTTTCAGCAACCTGCTCACTGTGGGCTGTGAAGCTCTCATCCGAGGTTTTGACCCACAGAATCAGTAGGAACAAGAGATTTCCACCTCCACCATTCAAGCTGAGTAACCGAAGGGTAAAAAACTGGCAACCGGATGTTATGCAATATAATGTAATATCTAAAATGGTTTGTACAGTTCTTGTGGTTTACATGTGCGAGTTAACCGTGTTTTCGTGTAGATCTCTTGAGATCTGTGATTCAAGAAAGCCTTTAAAAAGAGAGCTCCCATAACACAAATCCATGAATTCAGAAAGCTTAATAAAGATTCAAGGGATTGTTTTAAGCATGAATATGCATGGGAAGAATAGGCACAACAGTAAATGCAAAGCTTTGACAACCAACATTCAAAAGCCACAAAATACTGGGTTAGTAAGAAAATTCTTTGTTGGAGATTTTTTAATCCATTTTTGGATGGAGTTAACAATTTTCACCCGTTTTCTGTTTTTAAATTTCTTTTAATTGTTGGTTTACCACACACATGCACCAAACGGATATATTTCACTGTTGAGATCTGTTATGTCTAGCTTTTTTCTGAACGCACCGTGAGCAGTCACAAACACTGGTGCGTTCTTATGTTAAAAAAACAAAGATGTAATGGCATCTCAAGGTGCGTTTTTAAAAGTTTAACTTCTCTTAACTTGACAGAGATCAAATAAACGCAGAGCGCGTGGCGTAAGGCGCGCGCAGCATTAAATACATCAATGTAAGCACATTTCCAAAAAAAAAAAAAAAAGAATGAATGAATGGCAAAGCACGCTGATATTAACGCTGCATTTTAGGTCAAATTCAAACAAAAAATAAATAAATAAAGATTTCGTTAAGCCATAATAACAAATATGAGTTAGGCTTCTTACCGAGACATGCTTTCTCTGTGAGGTCTGTGCGCCTTTTCTAGTCCAAGTTTGGTAAATATCCCGACCAATGCCATGATTGCCACTACTCCACATATTACATACACAATTAAGTTTGTTTTATCCTTGGTTGGATCGTGTCTAGGGTCTAGGGTTTTCTTATAGGGTGGCTGTCCTGTTAGCCATACTGGTGTGTCGTAATTTTTGCAGGTGCTCTGATCCAAACGAGAGTTTTTATAAGCGCAGCAAAATCTGAAGCCACAAGTGCCGCAACAGTACAAATAATTGCCAGTTTGGCAAACGAACGGCGGGTCCCACTGTCCCATGACATCATAGTAACCCCGACATTTGTCCTCAGTATGTGGAGGTTCAGAAACGCTCTCCTCATCCCGGGACCCATTGGATCCAGAGAGCATTATAAAGCCCTCGAGCTGCTGCTGCTGCGCTTCCCCGACCGCGCTGCACAACAGCACCAGAACTTTGACCAAGAAGTATTCTAAAAGCAAGACTGTCCATTTCATCCTGCAGTCTCCTGGAGGCTTCCTTTGGAGGACAAACTGAGACAGAGAAACGACTTGGTACTACCACTGACAGCAGGGCATAAATCCACACGAGTCAACAAAGCCATTCGGAGAGGTTTGCATTTTAAAAGAGGTGAATTAAGACCGCAGATGTTTGTAAAGTCCACTCTGACAGCTGTTGATCTCAATCCCAATTGTTCTGTTGATTATCAAGTACTTTTTAGCGCTCTGAAACCACTGCGCCAACTACGCTGAAGGCTGTCTTTGTTTGCGATGATGACAGGAGAGCTGAGGCAGAACTGTGGAGCGCGCGCGCTGAGAGCGGGAGAGACAGTGCGTAAAGGGAAGGAGGAGACATGGGAGGGATTGGACAAGAAAAAAAGTGTTCCGTAGTAAAGAAACAAAGAGAAAAGTTGCCGTCTGACCTATGTTACTATGCAACTTGCAAAAGATTACAATTCTTGTAAAATACCTCGGCCTACTGAAGGCTCTTGTCTTAAATACATATCATTGCATGCAAGCCTTTACAGATCACTAACCAGTTACGTGTCATTTGTCTATACATGAGAATACAGGCTAAATGGTTTGTGGTTTCTTTGCGCAGTGCGTGGGTCTGCGCAACCCCTTTGCGAGCGTCTCCAAGTGCCTCTGTAGTAAAATCGTCTCATTCTTCATGATACAATCCTTTTCTGCTCTTTTAGTGAAAATAAAATAGTTTGGTGAGAAGAGATAACGTTTGGATATCAGCGAAAAGTTTTTCATTTTTTAAATGTGGTTTACAACATATTATTTTATAATCAGTAGAATAGGGAGCAGTAAGATCCGTCATTGCATTTTGAATAGCATTTCTTTCTTACTGTCTGTCATTCTGTCTTTCTTTCTTTCTGTAGGCTATTTCATTTTATTTTATTTTACAGCCGCTGATCCCAATCCATTTGAATTGATAGAGAGCCACAAAGGGGGCTTGGCAGAAAACAATGTCCCCTATATAGCCTATAGGCCGTAGGCTATGGTTTGAGAAATATTTAAGCTTGTTATAGTACGGACACAGCCTACATATTTATTCTTTTATCCCAAATAGGCCGATGCACAATGCGTCTGACCATATGTGGTATGATGTACCATATGTATGATATAGACTATTTTAAACTAGGCTATAGGTTACCTAATTGATTTTCAGTGTTTTTGTATGCAGATAGGCATTGACCATTTTGAGAAGAAAAAGAAAAAAAAAAAAATGAAAAGCGGATAAAAATAAAAACTTGAATAAAAAATAAATTAATTCGATAGCGTACTGCAATTTGACACTGTTAATAATCAGATATCACATTTATCGAGAAATTCCATCGCGTTATAAGTATATAATTCAGATTTTAATTTTATTCAGTTTCCTCAGGTTTTATCTTTTATCTTCACCTTTTTTGGGATGCGTGTTGTTATAAAACTAGCGTAATATTAGTATGCTACTGTGGATTTAGAAAGTAGTGAAACTGTCTTTAATTTTGTAAGTTGTAAAATATATCCATATTGAGCATTAGAGAGACGACTTTTGATTCAGTCAGCCTGTCGTTGTCCACTTTGAGCGTTCCCAGACATTGCTAATAGATCACCAAACACATCGATTCGCAAACACACTCTTTAAGTAACCAATGACTTTGTCAGATTTCACAACCCTCATCCAAAACACGGTAACGAAACTTACGAAATATAGGCTGAACGGTTTTTTATCTTATACTAGGTAGTGGAGGAGTTTCAATGGCAGTGAACGAAAGTGTCTTTCTGAGAGCGAAGGATCGGACTTATAAAGGGCTGACAGAAGGTACGATTAGCTGAGGCTAGCTAACGTCGATTTACGTTATAGATTTAGCTGCAAAGCTCTGAATTATGACAGCATGCTTTGGTTCAAGGTCGTGTATGTAATAGGCCTATATTACAGCAAATATATTAAAATGTGACAAATCAGTAACTAAAACCACTGTTGCTTAGGACCCTGGTTTGATTTGGGTGGCAAATGGTCATAAGACCGAACATATCAAAAGTTGTTTGATTGTGTTCTCTTTAAAACCAAAACCAGGAACAATATAGGCA
Source organism: Enteromius radiatus (assembly GCA_032357445.1). NCBI lineage: Eukaryota > Metazoa > Chordata > Actinopteri > Cypriniformes > Cyprinidae > Enteromius > Enteromius radiatus. The sequence goes on along the minus strand of JAUCMS010000463.1, from coordinate 4,228 downwards.
AAACTATGTAGACATTTATAAGAACATCAGACAGTTTTGTAAGTAAATGTAGCAGAATTGCTGCACTTTGCAACTATACGTATCTGACTGGACAACAGCCTCTGACATTAAATGCAAATAATATGGGAAACATTTTCTCTCTCCCTCTAACTCTAAAAAAGAAAATACTGTATGTAGCATTGTTTTGCCCTGACCTCCATAACCTTTCTATCAGATCAAAAGCCTCAGATGATTGCTTAACTTAAATTCACAGTAAATACGGTGATGTAAATCATAGTGAAATGGCATTATCATAGCGTTTCTGATTAAAAATTATGAGAATTAAATAAATGAACATTCATAGATAAATTGTACACAATAGCATCAGTAAGATGCAGTTATAAAATAGATTTCTAATTTTCAATTTGTGCCAACTTGAACCTTTGATTTGGTGTTTTTCAGCATGTACGTGTTTTGTGTGCCTGTGTGCTTCCTCTGCTTGACTTTTTATGTAAATCTTCATCTCAGACTAATTTCTTGCTTATTCTTTGCTTTGCCTGGCAGTGTTGACATCTGCAACTTTTTTCCTTTTTTTGTGTGTGTGAAAAACCTACAGCAGTGACTGTGAGTTGAGTTGATATTTTAATGCTTTATCACAGGAGGCTTTTATCTTGACTTATGATTAGGTTAGCAGTATTTGAAAGCTCTGGGAGTCATCTGAGATATCCCTCTGATTTATGTTTGCTGAAAGAGGCTTGTGCTTATCGGCTGTCATGGGAGCTTTGTCTGCTCCTCTCAATTCATGTTGTTTAAAGTTGCCTGAAAATAGTTTTCAGTCTCTGGGGAATGCACATGAAAGAGTTAGACAACAAACAAGATTCCAGGCAGCAGATGGTACATTTTAAATGCTTTTTGAGTTGGTCAGAAATCATGTGTTTCTATTTTATTTAATTATTTTTACCAGGTTTTGTGCTTTCCCAAAGAGATGCTCAAAGCATAGCGAACACTTCATATTGTTAGAATGACAAAACGATCTGAACAACATGGTTGCTCCGTAGGGACATATATCGAAACTTCATGGGCTGCATTGCTAATTAAAATGCAGCTTATTTAGAAAATTCAAAACATTTTTAATCAAATGACACAAAAGATTTGGTGTCTGAGAACTGATTCTTATTCAGAATTCGATTTACAATTCTGACAAAATGGATTCTTCTACAATGCCGTTGAAATACTGTGCTTAAATACATTGAAAGAGTTTCTTGCATTACTTATTAAATGGTGCTGCAACACAACTATCTATCTATAACTAACTATAGATTGCTGAACAGTGTAGCGTTATTATTGAACAAATGACTCTGAAATAAATCTGAAACATACTATGCATCCAATTTAGTCTGACACCCTAACTAATGACATGTGGTAAACTTTTAATAAAATAAAATGCATAAACCATAGTCAGTGTATCCTGGCCACAAAGTGAATGACTCTAATGAACGAATCAAAAAGCATACACCACAGTCAGTGTAGCCCAGTCAGTGTAGCCCGGTCACCAAATGAATGAATCTTGAAACACTTATCACAGTGAATCACAAACATACACCGCAAAAAGTGTAGTCTGGTCACTGAATGAAATTTTTTTTGGTTCTTTTGAATCTAAAACATACTGTGCAACCAAATTTGGCTTCCAGCTCTTTTTAATGAATCAAAATCTCAGGCCAAGTGTAGACTATATTCCCTTATAAACTTCCAGTTCTTTTTACTGAATCTTAACACTGTTTTCTGATTACTCCACCCCAAAATCACAATTTTGCCATTATTCACTTACCCCCATGTCGTTCCAAACCCATAAAAGCTCGGACCACAATTTAAGAAATTTTGGTTGAAAACCAAGAAGAGCCTTTTGAACACTGTCAAGGTCCAGAAAAGTATGAAAGACATTGTCAAAATATCCATCTGCCATCAGTTATTCAATCCGTATGAAGCAACTATTCTGAATTTCTGAATGATGTCCGAGGATGAACAAAGCTTTTACAGGTTTGGAAAGATATGGAGATACTTAATAACAACATTTTCATTTTTGGGTGTAGTAACCCTTTAAGACAGGGGTGGGCAACTTTGGTGCAGAGTTTAGCTCCAACCCTAATCAAACACACCTGCCTCTAACTTTCTAGTGATCTTGAAGATATTGATTAGCTTCTTCAGGTGTGTTTGATTAGGGTTGGAGCTAAACTCTTCAGGAACGAAGTTGCCCAGCCCTGCTTTAAGAGACAGTTCTGTTAGTGAATCAAAACATACTGTGCAACCAAAGTAGTGTAACTCCCCAGCGTATGAGCACTTATGAGCAGGCTCAGAAATCTATAGAACAAGCGGTGGAATCCAACTGCCAATAAATATTTTTTTTCCTTTTTTTATTAATCAAAAACACTGCCCAACTCCACAAGCATCAACTCTTACGAGCCAGTTCTCTTTAGTGAACCATACAATTTACAATTAATCGTGATTTGAGACATAAATCTTTATTGTTACTTACTAGTTGTTCATATGACAATGTGTAGCTAAGGATAAATCAGAATCCTAAAATTCTTTTCCCTACTAGGATGCACTGTCAGGATCAGGAACAGATAGAAGTTCTCGATTTTTCATCTAGCTCGTGAGGTTTGCTGCTCTGTCAGAAACCTCTTCACACTCTCAGTGTAACTGAGTATAGTGGAAAGCAAAGACAAGACTTGTGTGATGTTCCCAGCAGGGGTATCTTCTTCATTTATATTTTGACCAAGTTTTAATGTTGGAAGTTTCTCAAAGAATCATGGGTAAAAACTGTTTCTGAGCTGTATTTGTGCTGTAAACCCAGAGGTGTGAAAATCGACTTTTTTCCTGCCGTTTTTGTTTCCTTATAAAACAAGAACTGCTGTGAAGGTGTTATATATACAGCTGAAGTTTCTATACAGCAAGCGAGATGAACATTTCCACATGTTCCAGGTGTTAGAGCTGTGACCTTAAATGACTCTCTCACTTGAGATAACGATTTTTATAAATACTTCAAACAGTTTGATTGTTAACATCTTTATGTTGTGTTTAATTATGCAAAATATTGTATGCATTTTCCACAAACTCAGCATTAATAATTGAGATGAAGAGTTTTTACAGTAGACGCTTTGTCAGCTTCAGGTTATTTTCTCTTGTCCTTCCCAGATGAACAGAAGGAGTGGAACGGGCCCTTTTACTTCATCCAGGCTGCGGACCCCCAGCTTGGCCTGATGAAGGCGTGGAGGATTGGTGACTGTGATTCAGGAGGAGATGAGTGGTCCGAGGAGGTCCAGCTCACAAAACAGGCAGTCCAAGCAATCAACAAACTACAGCCCAGACCTCGCTTTCTGGTCCTGTGTGGAGACCTGGTCCATGCTATGCCTGGTAAGACATCTGTAAAGGATTTCTTTTTTAATAATCTAAAAAAACAATTTTTTGTGCAATGGAACGGTTCCATGGATGTTAAAGGTTCTTCATGGAACTCTCAATGCCAACCAAGTAAAGGGTGTGTGCCAAAGAGGGCAGGGCGCTATTAGAATATATTTATAGTGTACTGGCAACAATATGCAGTGTATATCAGTAGAGATTTTGCTGTATGGTGTATATTGCTGGATGTATGTCTGGACAGTCTTAAAGTGATTGCAGTTTAATATACAGTACCTTAAATTAATCTTAAAGGAATAATTCACCCAGAAATAAAAATTATGTCATCATTTACTCACTCTCAAGTAGTTCCAAACCTGAATGAATTTCTTTGTTCTGTCGAACACAAAGGAAAATATTTTGTAAAAAGATTGTAACCGGGCTGTTTTGGGTCACCATTGACTCCCATAATATTTTTTTCTACTATGGAAGTCAATGGTAACCAAAACAACTTGGTTATAAACTTTTTTCAAAATATCTTCCTTTGTGTTCGACAGAACAATAAACTTTATACAGGTTCGGAACTACTTGAAGGCGAGTAAATGATCACAGAATTTATATTTTTGGGTGAACTATTGCGTTAAGCAGTTTTTATCAATGAATATTTTACTCATATGCAGTTTTTATTCTTATATTTGGTTATTCAGTTTCTATATTATTTCCATACCTGTATAGAACCGTGTTTAGATAGACCAAACAGAAAAATGTAAATTACTTAATTTTAGTGCTGTCAAACGATTAATCGCGATTAATCGCATCCAAAATAAAAGTTTTTCTTTACATAATAAAGATATAG
>JAUCMS010000462.1:0-12004 GCA_032357445.1 Enteromius radiatus | reverse complement strand
GAAGTGGATGGACACCAAGCCTTTCAAAGTAAAAAAACATGCACAGACAATTCCAAATTACACCCTGTGGCTTGTGAAATCTTTGTTTGTGTTTTGCTGAGGAAACAACGTCACCTACATCATGGATGCCCTGGGGGTAAGGAAATAAACATCAAATTTTCATTTTTGGGTGAACTATCCCTTTAACTAATAATCACTTAAACGCAGCAACTTCTAAATATGGGCATACATGAGAAATGAGAACGGGAAGGCATGAAAAACTTAACTAAAACAGACAGGAATGTGACACATGGATGACAGAGTCTGGTGTGGATGAAGTTGACTGGCCTGCACAGAGTCCTGACCTCAACCCGATAGAACACCTTTGGGATGAATTAGAGCGGAGACTGGGAGCCATGTGTTCCCAGACTAATGGCATGATGCAATCTATCCATTCTCTCATCTCTTTGATGTGCACGACGGTGGTTCGGTGGGCTGCTGGTTGCTCCTCCCAGGCCTCCTTGGCGACATCTAGCAGGCCCCGTGGCTGGCAGCCAAACAGCAATTCAAAGGGGGTAAAACCTGTGGATGCTTGTGGAACTTCACGAATGCCAAATATTGCGTACGGCAACAACAGGTCCCAGTCTTTTTTACCTTCTGCCGCCACCGTCCGGAGCATCTGCTTTAGGGTCTGGTTGAATCGCTCTACAAGACCATCCATCTGCGGGTGATAGATAGAGGTACGTAGTTGTTGTACCTGCAGCAGCCGGCAGAGGTCAGCCATTAGCTGGGACATAAAGGGGGTTCCCTGGTCGGTCAGTACTTCCGCTGGCCAGCAGAAACAGCTCCATTGCTATGGCTTCGAAGGTAGCCTTGTGCAGCGGGATGGCCTCTGGATAGCGGGTAGCGTAATCCACGATGACCAGGATCTGTTCATGCCCCCGGGCAGACTTTGGCAGTGGCCCCACGAGATCCATCCCGATTCGCTCAAAGGGCACCCCGATGATGGGAAGTGGGATGAGCAGACTGGGGGGAGGTTTCCTCGGTGAGGTCAGCTGGCACATTAGGCAGGTAGGGGATGAGGGGGGTAGGATGAGGTGGGGGTAAACAGTTCTGAGGTAGAATTATAAATATTTACAGTGGAATTGCACAGCAATTGTAAAAAGTTATTGCACGTTGATTAATATATTGTCAGGTACGAGACTGGGATTCAGGTGCGGGTGAAACACAGGCTTTTATTTAAGCAACAGGACATCAAAGTCAGGAAAAAACAAAAATAGAAATAATTCCTCAGAAAAAAATAAAAAAATAAAAATAAATAAGCCCAATCAGAAAGCCCTGGAGATTAATATGTCTTGGTCCTGAGCCTCGGGCTCGGTGGCAGAGAGAGAGCAGTCTGAGCACATGCAGCCACACCGAATGAGCAGGTGACAGAGAGAAGCGTCTTAGCAGCGAACTGGACTGGGTCCTGAAGCAGGTAAGAAGAAGATTAAATCTTTCTCAAAACTGACTAAATACTGCATACATAGACTGAAACTAAGACTGGCAGAGACATGACAAGACTCAGATCACGAACCGACAAAGGACAGCATACACGAGGGCAGCAATAAAGGGAAGATAATCAGCTAAAGATCGGTAGCAGGCGCGAACTGTAGAGCTAAATGAGATAACAAGGAGGAGGAGGAAAATTTAGAAAGCCTAAAAGACAAGAGGCAAAAGGCAACTCAAGCCATGTGCTTAAAACAAAAACAAAAACAAAACAAGAAAAACACCCGTGATCCTGATAGTACCCCCTCCCTCAAGATCGCCCCCTGGCAACTGGAGGAGGAGGCTTACCTCGTGTCCGGTGGAAGTCGTCGATCAGAGACCGGTCCAACACATCCCGAGTCGGAATCCAACACCTCTCCTCAGGACCATAGCCCTCCCAGTCCACTAGATACTGAAAGCCCCTGCCACGACAGCGAACGTCTAGTAATCTCCTAACGGTAAAAATAGGAGAGCCATCCACAAGACGAGGGGGAGGGGGGGCAGGGGAAGAAATGTTATCGTTAAGGGGGGAGCGGATAACAGGCTTGACCCTGGATACATGGAAAACAGGGTGTACCCGACCAAGAGAGGGAGGTAACTTGAGCCGAATCGTAACCGGACTGATGACCTTGGTGACTCGGTAAGGCCCAATGAACCTAGGCAACAGCTTACGAGAAGTCGCCTTGAGAGAAAGGTCCTTGGAAGAAAGCCAGACCTGTTGGCCACACACATAAGGAGGTGCTGACGATCGGCCGCTGCTTTGGTCCGTCTGGAGGCCTGGACCAGGGCCTTCCTAGCCTTCCTCCAGGTGGAACGGCATCTCCGGACGAAGGCTAGGGCCGATGGGACCGCAGCATCGGGCTCCTGAGAGGGGAACAAGGGAGGTAAGTAACCCACAGAACATTCGAAAGGGGACATACCCGTTGAAGCCACCGGGAGAGTGTTGTGAGCGTATTCAATCCACGAGAGTTGTTGACTCGAGGAAGCCAGATTATTGGACGCCAGGCAGCAGAGAGCTCGTTCGAGATCCTGGTTGCCTCGCTCACATTGTCCATTAGACTGGGGATGATAACCTGATGACAGACTCGCTGAGGCCCCGATCTGTCGTCAGAACTCTTGCCAAAAGCGAGAAACAAACCGGGGACCCCTATCAGAGACACATCTACGGGAAGACCGTGGATCCGGAAGACGTGGTCAATGACCAGTTGTGCTGTTTCCTTGGCTGAAGGGAGCTTGGGCAAGGGAACAAAATGAACCATCTTGGAGAAGCAGTCCACCACTGTCAAGACAACAGTGTAACCCTTGGACGGGGGTAACCCCGAGACAAAATCCAGAGATATGTGTGACCAGGGGCGAGAAGGGATGGACGGGGGTTGGAGAGCACCCACAAAAGGACGATTAGATACCTTGTTGCGGGCATATATGGAGCAAGCCAACACGAACTGCCTGACGTCCTGACCCATGGAGGGCCACCAAAATCGCTGGCGGATGGCAGCCAACGATCTCCGGATTCCTGGATGACAGGTGATTCTGGATTCGTGACCCCACCGGAGGACCTCTGGACGCAGCGCCTTAGTCACAAACAGGCACCCCGCTGGACACCCCTGGCCGCCCCACCCCCCGACCGGCCTCCTCCACTCTCCGTTCGAGGTCCCAAGAGAGGGACCCCACCACGACCCCATCGGGAAGGATGGAGCCCGGCACGGTCTCCTCTCCTGGTTGCTCGAACTGCCGAGAGAGGGTGTCAGGTTTGACATTCGTAGAACCAGGCCGGTACAAGAAGGTGAAGTCAAACCGATCAAAGAAGAGTGCCCAGCGGGCCTGGCGTGAGCTCAGCCTTTTAGCTGATCGAACATACTCCAGGTTTTTATGACTGGTCCAAACCAAGAAGGGCTGCGCCAAACCCTCCAACCAGTGGCGCCACTCACCCAGAGCCAATCTGACTGCCAACAACTCCCGGTTTCCTATGTCGTAGTTCCGTTCGGCGGGAGTGAGTCGATGAGAGAAGTACGCACAGGGGTGTAATTTCTCATCCTCAGGGGATCGTTGAGACAAGACTGCGCCTATCTCGACCTCCGAAGCATCAACCTCTACAATAAACTGCCGCTCTGGATCTGGAATGGAGAGAACAGGAGCAGAGACAAAACGGGACTTTAAATTGTCAAAGGCCTCCTGAGCCCTGGAGCTCCAGATGAACGGTACCTTGATGGAGGTTAGAGCTGTAAGGGGTGCAGCAACCTGGCCAAAGTTCCTGATAAAACGCCGATAGAAATTGGCGAAGCCCAGGAACCGCTGCAGAGCCTTTCTGGAGTCGGGAACTGGCCACTCGGCGACAGCTTTGACCTTGGCCGGATCCGGCTTAATCTCCCCTGTCGCCACTATAAACCCCAGGAACAAAACAGACTGCATGGAATTCGCACTTCTCTGCCTTAACGAAGAGCTGATTTTCCAGCAGCCGTTGGAGAACTTGGCGCACATGTTGGGTGTGTACATCCTGAAGCATCCATACATCCATCCTTTATATAGCTCAAAGTGGGTGCGGTTAATACAATTACAACATACATACACATTGTGTCCATCGAGGTCATCCTGACATTTTGACCCAACGTACTTTCACACTTGGTAAAAACAGGAAGCTATGCAGTCTAAAAAATGTTAGTGAGCTAAGCATATATGCAGGATCAGCACAATAGACAGACATGATCTAAGAAAACATTAGATCCAAAAGCACACGCTGTCTCTGAACTTTTTGTCCTTTAAGCAATCTTTTTAGACTTTAAGCACATGATTCATTTTAATCCTCACACTGTCTTCCACTCATCGCCCTCGCGAATACGAACTAGATGGTAGGCGTTGCGAAGGTCTAACTTGGTGAAGACCTTGGCTCCCTGCAACAATTCAAAGGCTGATGACATTAAAGGCAAGGGATACCTATTCTTAACAGTAATATCATTCAAACCTCGATAGTCAATGCAGGGACGCAGAGAGCCATCCTTCTTCTTCACAAAGAAGAATCCCGCGCCTGCCGGGGAAGACGAGTGACGAATGAGACCGGCTTTAAGTGAATCTTGGATATACTTGTCCATAGCCTCTCGTTCAGGACTAGACAGGGAAAATAAGCAACCCCGAGGCGGAGAAGTGCCTGGAAGGAGATCTATGGCACAATCGAAAGGCCGATGAGGAGGAAGTGAGGTGGCTCGAGACTTGCTGAAGACCAGCCGCAGATCGAGGTACTCCTCCGGAACACCCTCCAAATCCACTACCTCCGACTGCAAGAGAGGGGAAAAAGACACAGAAGGAGAAGCAACACCAAGACACTGGACATGACATGCACGGCCCCATGTTAAAACCTGATTATGGGCCCAATCTAGATGAGGATTGTGTTGTACCAACCATGGATACCCCAGGACAAGACAAGCGGAGGGAGAATCCATGAGATACAGCACAATCGTCTCACAATGGTTACCAGACACAACAAGACTTACACGGGGAGTGGAGTGAGTGATAGTGGTTACCGGCTGACCCGAAAGGCTCCAAACAGTGATAGGCGAGGAAAGAGCTATGGTGGGAATGCCCCAGCTTATGGCCGTCTTGTGATCTAGAAAACTGGCTTCAGCGCCAGAGTCCACTAAGGCCTTGCAGGAATGAGCGCCCCCTGAGAAAGTGATGGTAGCCGACAGTTGGAAACGAGTCTGCGGGGAAACTGAAGAGGCGCCCACTAGCACTCCCCGAGTAGCTAGTGGGCCCTGGCTTTTAACGGACACACGGCAGCACGATGACCCGGCCGACCACAGTAGAGACAAAGCCCGTCCATCATCCGTTGACGTTTCTCCTGGGCAGATAACCGCATACCACCCAATTGCATGGGCTCAGAATCCCCAGCCGGAGAGGGGGTGGCAGAGAGGTTCCTTTGGGTCGGGGGTTTCAAGTGAATTCAGTGAAGAGCGGGCACAATGGCGCAGGCAGAGACGACCCTCAATCCGAAGAGCCAAATTGATGAGCCCCTCTAGACTCTGGGGTTGATCATGAGTGGCAAGTTCGTCCTGGATTTCATAAGCGAGACCTTGCCGGAATGTGGCCCGCAAAGCTGCATCATTCCAGTCACAAGAAGCAGCCAGAGTTTGAAATTGACCGTTTACCTTGACGAATTCGAGTGAGTTGTGAAGCAGCTTCATCCCCCAGTACAGAACGATCAAAGAGTCTTATCATCTCAGAACGAAAATCCTCGAAATCAGTGCAGAAAGGCGCCTGAGCCTCCCACACAGCCGTTGCCCAATCACGAGCCCTCCCCGTCAGCAGCGTGATGACGTAAGCGACCTTCAGTTTCTCTGTGTTGTAACGGCGCGGCTGCAGCGCGAACACTAACGAGCATTGTGACAGAAACGCTCGGCATGCATTCGGATTAAGATCATAGATGGGTGGATTATTAACGTGAGGCTCAGGTTCATAGGAATTGACGGAGCCAGATGCCATCGCCTCAGCTGGTGACGCGGCGTTGAATTGAAGTTCACGGAAACGGCGATCCATGTCCGCCATCTGAGACGCGAGGTTCTCAACCTCGTGAGTAGTTGACACCAGTTGGCTCTCAAGCTGCCCAAGAAGGGCACCTTGATGGGCGATGGCAGAACGGACAAAATCTTCCCCCGCTGAATCCATCGTGGGTCGGTTCGTAATGACATAGAGAAGCGTCTTAGCAGCGAACTGGACTGGGTCCTGAAGCAGTTAAGAAGAAGATTAAATCTTTCTCAAAACTGACTAAATACTGCATACATAGGCTGAAACTAAGACTGGCAGAGACATGACATGACAAGACTCAGATCACGAACCGACAAAGGACAGCATACACGAGGGCAGGAATAAAGGGAAGATAATCAGCTAAAGATCGCTAGCAGGTGCGAACTGTAGAGCTAAATGAGATAACAAGGAGGAGGAGGAAAATTTAGAAAGCCTAAAAGACAAGAGGCAAAAGGCAACTCAAGCCATGTGCTTAAAACAAAAACAAAACAAGAAAAACACCCGTGATCCTGACATATATTCAAGGTGGAAAATCACATTTGGCTGTTGGGGTATTGCAGATTTGGAAGACAAATTATATTGCACAATAAAGTCCAGTGTAATTCAAATCAGTTTGTGTGTGTGTGCATGTGTGGGGTCAGTGCAAGTGCAAATTAAGGGTGGTAATGGCTTTTGGGAAAAATCTGTTCTTAAATCTATTTGTTCTTGTTCTGTTGCACCTGTAGCGTCTTCTGGAGGGGAACAGGTTGAACAGATCGGAAGCAGGATGGTAGCTGTCCTTTATGATGTTCTCAGCTCTGCTGAGGCAGTGGGAGGTGTAAATAACCAGCAGGGAGGGGAGAGGGCAGCCGATGATCTTTTGTGCTGCTTTGACTACCCTCTGAAGCCTCTCTCTGTCTGCCATGGTGCAGCTACCATACCATACTGTCATGCAGTATGTCAGCAGACTCTCAATGGATACACGGTAGATTTTGTTCAATGTCCATTGTCCTTAGTCCACATTGACACAAATCACAAGCTCATAAGGTATTGTCTTATATTTTACTTATGATAGTTGTAATGATTCACCAGAAGATTGAGAATCCATTTGCAGCTTTTATTCAAATCCGTAGTCAGGCAGGCAGAGGTCAGATAACAGGCAAACAGGTACTATACGGGAGAGACGGAGATCGTAGTCGAAATACGAGGCAGAATGATCAGGGCAGGCGGCGAGAATCAGAGTCCAGAAAAAAGTCCAGTAATAATACCAGAAAAACAAACAGGATAAACGCTTGGAATTGACAGACTAGGCAAATCAAGACTTCGCGACTATCCTCATCAAAGTTTGCGTATTTATGAGCCAGATAATTGCTAACACCTGTAGCGGAATCAGGCCAAGGTACGTGGGATAAAAGTGTCCGGGTAGGAATGCTATAACTCCGGCGAAGGTTCCCGCTGCTGAGCGCCAGAGAGAGCCACAGAGGTGCGGCTTGTGACAATAGTGTAATGTTATGCAATATTATGTTAAACATAACCTCATCATATTTGGTGGGATAGATGGGTTCTCACGAAAGGTAAACATATTTTATTTCCAACCCAAAGGAATCTATCTATATTGAATGACTTAATGTATTTGATTTATTCGTTTTTATTATAGATCATGTACTTGGAACCAGCAACAAACAACCGTTCAAGCACTGCCTTATCATTATTTCTCCAGTCTGTGCAAAAGCATGGCTGGCCTTTAAGGTAAGAGAACATATTTTTTTCCTGCTCTTCACTTTCTTGTGTTTAGTTAAACCCTCATCTATCCTTTGGGTCATTTCAACCAAGAACTGAATTTAAAATAAATTTTAAAAATTGTATGTTGATCTTTCTGGTTAAAGATTTCTTTACTTTTGTCACAATTGCACCAGGAACACACACTCAGACAGAAAAAAATAGTGTATTTGAGGACTTTAAATGGGTACAATAAAAAAAAATGTCCCATGGGAATGACATGACTTTTATTAAATTGGGATATATTGAAAATTAATAAAACAAACTCCACCAGATGGCATCCAAAACACTCTGTGACTGTTCATTTTTGATAAAACAGGAGTGGAATTGTTGTTTTTTGGTAAAATAATGAAATATATATATATATATATATATATATATATATATATATATATATTTCTACAATACAATTAATACAACTTCTTAATATGAAGAATAGAATGTAAATCTATTAAACAATTAACAAAACATAATAGAAAAACCTGCAAAAATGGATAAATATAAGATTTCTGGACCAAAAAAGAAATTGGTGTCATTTTTAGCTTTAATTTTTTGACACTTCTGTTGTTAATTCATTCATTGCTCCTGAACCTACATGTTTATATGTATTGTCTTAACATTATGGCAGTGGGGCAGATTTTAACCTCACCCTCCACTCCACTCACTTTTAGGGTTCCGGGTAATAAAGGTGTGGAAATGTGTCAATTGCAGAAACCATGTTTCACATTAAAGGAACCGGAAGAGGAAGCTTCATTGCTGGGAAAAGCGTACATATTCAGTGGTAATAAACAAGTTAGGATGTCACACTTTTGTTTCATTTTATTTTAATTGATAACTTTTGTGTTCTCCAGCATCTGTGGCGAGACATCTGGCTTGGTGTAACTCAGCTGTATTACGAAGTACTTCACAGCCTTGAAGAAGATTGCTTGTTGGACTTGTCAGATTCCTTTCATATGTTTGTGCACATTATGTCTGATCCTCCCGCATCTGAAACGTGACCTCCACACTTTTTCTGAAGGCTGGGACAACCATCCATTACGGTCTGAATATGGGCTCACCCCTATCCAACAGTGGATAATGGGACACATCTATATATCTTTGGTTCAATATTTTGAAAGTCTTTAAAAAACACAAACAACTGTGTTAGACCATTTGTAAACATTTTACAAATTGTGTAAATTTTGAAAACTGTAACAAAGCAGCACAATGAATGGTGTGAAAAGTATTCTGTAAATAAATTCAGGAGAGTTAATGATTTTTTTTTTTTTTCCTTTTCGGACAAATATTTTCAACAGAACAGTTTTTACTTGTGCCAACAAATAGTGATGCAAAGAGAAGCTGGAAGTTGCTGTGTCAACATCAAATACCAAATTGTGTACATTTTTTGAAAATTTCAACTGTTACAAAGCAGCAGCATGAGTAAATCATATGTTAAGTCATTCTTAAATAATAATTTTTGTATTGTTTCAGTCATAAATAGAGAGTATATGAAGCCTGTGAGTTCATGTGCAAAAAAAGGGTTTGTTCAGGCTCAGGGTCAAAAACAGCCAATATCCAACACCGGCAGACAGAAACCACGTAGGCAGAGACAAAGAGTAAACGTAATCCGAAGCTAAGGTCAAAAAGTCCGAGGGAGAAGGCTAGCCGAAGGTCCGTGGAGAAGCAAAAGTCGACAACAAGTAAATCCAAACAGAGAAACTAACAAAATACAGAAACACAAATGACAGGCAAAGACCAGGTTGACAGTGTAAATGAACCATGACTAGACAGACAAACAGACTTGTATTTATACAGGTGGTACTGATTGAATGATTGAACTAGCAACAGCTGTGGGTGAGAGGTGCATACTGGGAAATGGAGTCCGGAAGTGGAAACAGACACAAAAACACAGAGTTCATAGAGAGCTGGAGCTGCCATCAACAGTCTTTAGCTGGCAGCTCCAGCTGGGCTGGACAGTTTCTTTAACATGAAACTACTTTGGACAAATATCAGTGAGATACCATGAGAAATCGATCCTAATGGATTTCACAACTCTTCAGCATGTTATTCATAATAAATGAGGGTAACTGCTGACCCAATGAGCATTTCGCTGCCCAATGGTCATTTCTTAACTTTGCTAATTCTATTATTGCATTAGTTTTGCATCCTTCTCATGGGCATTTAATCATTTTTAACTTTTAGTCTGAGTTCAATCTCTTTCTAGGCTCATTTTATGTGGAAAAAGAAAACTTGCTTAATAATTTGACCTGAATATAAGCAGTTTTTGACTTTCAGTCGTCCCAGACAATTATATATCACTTATATACTGTATGACTAAATACAAAATCAATAGTAGTTATTAAGATTGATGTGGTTTGGGACTGGTAATAATTCAGAACACAGTGTATATATATATATATATATATATATATATATATATGCTTGATGAGTTCAGTTATATTTCCCAAGATATAGGTTATCCAAATTTGCAATAATAATATGAAACATTATCATTAAACCAGCTGACCACATCGAGGACTAACTAGCGTAGCGTAAATATGTGCCTACTATGTTTCTGGGACATTAGCCAAGATTCTAAAAAAAGAAATCATTAAGTAATGTCGCGCTGCCCAAAGTAGAACGTACCCTCTGTATTTGTTGTTTACTGCGGTTGTGCTGACCTGTGTTGTTAGTTTAATTTGGTCATTTCAAGACACACAAGGACTTACAACAATTATTTTGTGGTGGGTTTAGTTTGCAAGTTCATTATTTCGCTTTGGACAACGGAGTTGGTGGTAAAATGGCCCACATTCCGGGTAAGATGTTAAACACATTTTTAATATGAATCCAGGTAATATTTTATAAGCATGAAAGCGTTTAGCCTGTTTCTTTTGTTGTTTGGTTGTTTAGTTGTTGTCGTCTTAAAAAAATAAATAGTGCAGACGCCTGCTGTTGTGCTTACATTATATGCTGCCATTTATTACTTTGTAGTAGCTGTTTTGTGCTGAGCTTTTATTAATTGACTGGATTGAGACTTTAGTAACTTGAGCGGAATTAATCACATGACTACATGTTGTACCCTTACGAAAATTAAAACAGAATGGCAAGTTACTACTCTATGATATAAGCTTTATTACAGCAGTTACATCATCTGAAAAAAAAATGAATTGTTGCAATTGTTCTTTTTAAAAATGGTGATAAAGCATTGCAGTTGTAGAGATGATTTTCTCCTAATTTACAAAATAAAAACAGCAAATTGTTTCACTGCTTCATCTCTATAGAAATTAATGACATGCTGTACAAATAAACATGATTTAGTGCACATGCATGCACAACATTATACGCCGGTCTTATGAGGCGCCGTGTAGGATTTAAATCAAACTTCGCTTATCAATACATACATAAACACGCGCATATACACCTATAAATTACTCACATATACATGTATACTACTGGATGTTCAAATATAAATATATGAAATACAAGTGCACACTAATATGAAATCCATACCAATGCATCTTATGTTTGTAATGAATGCATAAACACTCGTGAATAACTTGCGTATACACATTAACTCGACGCGCGCATGCACCCAGACATACTCGCCTATACATTTAAACTCGATCCATGCATATACATAATACTATTTTACAGTATTTCAGTTTTTACCGTATGTTTAATCAAACAAACACAGTAGTGCTGAGCACAAGACTTACATAAAAAACCCCATTTTAATAAATCATACCAACCTCTACCATCTTTTGAGCAGTAGTGTATGTCTGAGGTTTTACTTACTAGTCTTATGGTTCATAGCGCCTTAGAGATGTTGTCCAACCGGAGGTCCACTCCAGCTCTGCTGCACGGCCATCAGCACAGAATATAGAAACATAATATGCCATTTATCACAGGACAAACAATATTTAGTATAGACCCTTCAGTACCGCCGTTCCATATATGCAGAGTACAGATTCATCTCTCACATATGTTTGCGGCTGAATACAAGTAAGGGATAATGTACAGAGGCAGCCGGTAGTTATCGCAGAAATAAGCCCCGACAGTGTGATCAGGACCCGACGCGAAGTGGTTAGCCGTTAGCCATCTGACGAACAGACTGCCAGGTATTTTTTTGAAAGTAGCAACAGTACATGGATATTTGGGGTCTTTGTGAGAACCAAATCTGATTCCATGGCGTCATCATCAGTTCATTCAGCTAAATAAAAGTCCTCTGCTGCTATATCAGTATATA
>JAUCMS010000461.1:0-12006 GCA_032357445.1 Enteromius radiatus | reverse complement strand
CACATCAAAATTGCAGTTAAACTGTTTGCACCACACTGACTTCCACGATTCCAGCCAAACCGGTAATCTCCTTGATGAAAAGAGCCTCTGAGATAAGAACTCTGTGGAGATGGAGCAGAAACAGCATTTATACTGATGTTACTATGTTCAGTAGACTGATGTGGAAAGGAAGATTCAGATAGACATTCAGAGAATGTTTCTTTGTTCAATAAAGTTTCTTTGGCAACACTGTTGTGGACAGTTTCTTTGAACACCTTCTTATGGACAGTTTCTTTGAACACCTTCTTATGGACACTTTCTTTAACAAACTTAAGATCACTTTCTTTGAGACTCTTGTCAACATCATGTATTTTTGGCTCGCTGTGATGCACACAACGGTAAGGTATTTTTGGCTCGCTGTGATGCACACAACGGTAAGGTATTTTTGGCTCATTGTGATGCACACAATGGTAAGGTATTTCTGCCTTTTTTTTAAGAGGCGGCAGAGCCTCTACAGGATCAGCAGCCATCCGGTCCGCCATCCTCTTCTTGGCTGCTTGGGAGCGCTGAGACTGCTTTGTCTGAGGCATCTATTCATACACACAAAATATAGAAGAAGCAATTAAATGACACATTACTGCATGAATTCACAAACACAAAAGAGTAAACAATTTAAAATATCAGTAAATGTTAGTTCACATTACAATACATTCTATTAATAGTATTGCATGCCACTATTACAAATTAAATGGTATTTCTACAATCTGTTAGTTACAATGTTTATGTACACAAACATGAAATAAATACAACGATTAAGTTTAATTTTAACATGTTTAAATAACAGAACTAAATGTTAATAAAACTGGCAAATTTAAGATGGAACACATCTGTTGATCATAATACCCAAACAAAACAATTATTCACAATTATAACAAAGAAAACAATCCATTTATAAATTACGTATTTCAGTAAACAGGAGCAGGGTTGGACACCTCTGGTTTAATTAGTACTTACCAGAATAATTTCACATTAAAGATGCTTACATATAACACACAAGTGAAAATTAAGTTAAAAAAATGACCCAGTTCAAAAGGTTACATGCACATTGTTCTTAATATCTGTTTAACCCACAGCTATTTTTTGTTTACTGATAGTTCTTCATGACTCCATTGTTTGTTCTGAACAGTGAAACTGCATCCTGTTCTTCAGAAAAATCCTTCAGTACCCACAAATTATGTATTTTGCAGCATTTTTGTAAAACAATGACTGTATAATTTTAAGATCCATCTTTTTACACTAAGCACAACTTGGTCACTAATATACAACTATTACCAATGCTTCAAATGCTCACTGATGCTACAAAAGGTAAAAACATGCATTGAGAACCAAGCAAGTAAACATTTGAACAGAATAACATTTATACATTTTATACATTGCCTAAATATCATATTTTTACTGTAATACTAACCTTCAAAAGCTACTTACCTGTTGCCCAGAAGACAACACAAGTTAAATTTACCCTGAACTACAAGTTCAAAGAGTTCTCACCTCAGACACTAAATGCATGTTCATTGTGGAAAACGGTTTTTATACACAAAATTGCGGGAAAATAAAAGAATGTGTGGCACCTTAATGATTTTTCTAAAAGAACAGGAGCCAGTTTACATGTTCAAAACAAACAAACAGGACTCATCAACTATCACTAAACCAACCAAAAAAACAAAATAGCTGTGGATCATTCAGATAACAACACAATACCAAGTGTATGACAATTTTCTGAACAAGATCACTAAATATAAACTTAACTATTATCTTTTGTAATGTGTGTGTGTGTCTGTGTGTAAACATCTTTTATGTGAAACATTTTATTCAAATCAATACTACTTAAATGATAACATCCACTTTGTATGACCCCTCTTATTTTGGTAAAACAATTAACATTAGGCAGATTCTGCAAGCAGCTAGTCACCTTTGACTGCACTTCATTTTGCTATATTATTGCATTAATAAAATATATAGAAAAAAAAAACAATAAAGGTAACATCTTACCTCAAATCAGTCTTCTACAAATATTCTGCAACACAGAACTGTGTGAAAATATATAATACATATAAACAATTACATTAAATAAAAAAAACTGTATACCAAACATTTCACGTTTTTTTCCCCCCAGCATTGACAGTTATGAAAGGGCATTATTTTGCCTGTTGACAAAACTGAAGCAGACAGTTATGTGCAGACTTCACTAAACATGGTCAAATAAAGCTTTTAGTCAAAATCATGCAAATGCAGACACATCCTGAAATCATTACATTTACTTTGTTTCTTTACACACAATTCTAATCTATATACTTTATCAACTGAATTATGTGATCTGATAACAATTACTGACTGTACAGGATTTGCTTTCACTTCAGCAATGGCTGTTCTAACTATGAAAAAACAATTTCCTGCTCAACTGTCAATCATGTTACACATTGCTTACCAGCCCTGTCTCTACTAATCATAAACGTCCATTACTACCCCGTTCAGTTATGTACACACAACAAAGACAGAAAACTTTTAGCTACAAATGAAATATGAAACTCATACACTAATGATTATCAAACTATTCCTGTCATTCATAGTACTTGAACAATTCCAGGAACAATAAAGAAAAATACATTTAATATTATGCAATAAATGCCACAAATTTAACAACTAACTTAAGTAAAAAACGTTACAATTAATTCTTTGTAAACCCCCACCCTCCTTAAGAACTGTTCACATCATACTTTTATTCACTAACACGACAGAACAGGTTACTTCTGATATGAAACAAGGTAACTTATCAGCTTCTTATTTTGTCATATTGTAAGAAATTCAAACAATGAACACCGTTGTGTGGCTCCTTTATGTGTCCTGTAAGATCACTGTAAGTCCTCTGCTCAAGTGGTACGTTAAACGACGTCTAATCATATTTACGTAAAGCACAAAATATGAATACAATTGATCATATGGCCTGTCAATCAAACTACCTCCGCGAAAAATAAATGATCATATTTACCGCTTTTCATACGCATGCACTGCACGTGCTACATACAATACACTAACCTATCTATCTATCCTTTAGAAAATGATGGTAATAACGTTTAATCAATAAAAATAAATAAATAAATAACACATGAAGCAATAAAAAACAACAAACATACGTTTCAAACACCTCAATACTAATAATTTCATACATTAACTAATGACAGTATTGAAACAGCAAACGTCCTATAAACACATTAAAGCCACTTATTTAATCTTCTTATCAATTCGATGACAAAGTGACTCATGCAATTCCAGTACTGAAACGAAACGTTAGCTTTTAAACATTTATTTAAAAAATACAACCACAAAACATACAAACACAGAAACAAGAACTTAGACTGTCTTAAACCGATTATCAAAGACTAGCATTAATGCATGGATGATTAAGACTACACACAGAAAAACCACACCGCGTGCTTACCTGCTCGCCGTAAAAGACAAAATGGTGTCCTTTCAGGACAAAAAGGAAACGCGTTCTCTCCTGTAATAAATCGCGCGCGCGCCCTCTACTGACTGGAATAATAAAAACACAATATAATTACATTGAAATCTGAAAACGATATTGTAAAGACATAACTAAACGTACACATTTACCTATTATTTAAATAAAACATCTTTATCTACAAGCTCAATAATTGGTAAGAGGAATAACCAGGGAGGGATGGAGGATATAGAAACTGTGCTGCTGTACTGTACTTGATTTAGTCCTATATTACTTGCCTTTACGTCAGCTATCCACCCAAAACTCATAAAGTTTCTTTCATTGTATTCCCAACAATTTGTCAGTATATTTTTCACTGGATGTGAGACCCTATGTCCCTGAATATTCATCCAATAAGCCACCAGTTTCATACATCTTATGCCTAAAGGCATTTCTCCCATTTCTACCTGCATGAATGACACCGACGATGATTTAAAATGAACCACTGCAAATTCTTAAAGCTTGTGCTTGCAGAACATCTAATTGTTTGAGCTTTCTTTCTGCTGCTGACATATAAAAAATGCTACCATAGTCAAACACAGATCTCATGAGTGACCAGTATATACTGTGTAAACATGCCCTAGCTCCCCACTCCCATCCTTTCACACCAAAGAATATGAATGTTTTTACACTTGTCCTTCATTTTAAGCAGATGAATTTTAAAACCCCACAGATTTGACTTGCTCCAGAAAATCCCCATACAGTTCTAAAGAGAGGGGTATGTTTTTATGTTGCCTTGAGAAGCAAATGATCTGCATTTTTGATACAGATAGTATAAATCCCCATTTATTTGCCCACTTTACAACTTCATCCTCAATTGCATTTTACATCTTTTTTTGAACATATACCACATTGCAACCTCTAATCCACAAAGCCCCATCATCCACATATAAAGATTTTCCAATGTTTTGTTCAACTTGTCAATGATGAATAATAATGGGCTGCATACACTACCTTGTGGCGTTCCATTCTCCACTGTATACATTGTAGAATATTCTTCACCTACTTCCACTTGTATTTTGCTGTTGAATAAAAAGTCCTGAACCAACTTAATAATAATAAATAATTTTATTTAAAATATTAGTATCAGAAACAATTAACATCTTTTTACATATTTTTGGATACATAATATACCACAACACATATGATTAATTAAAGTTTTTCTTTTTAACTCATAAAATCCAAAGTATTTAAACTACAAAGTAATTTCTTTCTGTTACCATAAGCTTATTAAATGGATAATATTAAAGTTAGTAATTTGGTTAACAATAACACATTCATTAAATTAAAATGTTACACTTTTATATTTAAAAACATATTACAGATAATTTACAAATATACAATTCAAATAAATATGCAATATAAGAGCTAATAGATTTATATTCTGTTACACTCATTATTTTGTCACAAAGCTTTTTTTTAACATAATATAATGGTTACATATACTAATACAATAAATATAATATTACTGTACTTTATTCCATTGATTATTATTTTACAACTTAATTAGCACTCTTTTATTCATATAATGTCTGCAATTTCTCTTATACAAATTCCACTCTTAACAAATCACATTTGCATTATTTATTTTTAATGGTTATACTCAAATACAAAATAAATTAAATTACTTTATGCTCAAACAGGAACTTGCTCTACATCAAAAAAATATGTGTATATATATATATTTCCTATTTAAAAACTGAAAAACAAACTTAACTTATTTACTATCAAAACAATGACTGTATGTCAAATAATGTACTGTCACAATAATGTCATATTAACTTTTCTTTTCAAATATAGAAATACAATAATCAAATGTTTTCTGTAGATTAAAAGAATACAGATACTGTATACAATGTCTTTTACTAATATGGAAATTATTGTTACAATGTTAACTGAAATGTATTTATTTTATTTTATTCTAATTTAATGTTTCACTAGACACAGTCCTACAACTTTGTTTAATATACTATAAATGGAAAAACATGTCAAACCAATGTAATATTTTCTGTTCCGTCTTTATTTTAAAAACTACAGAAAATATAACACTTCAACAACACTGTATACATACTTAATAACCCCAAAAATTTGTAATGTTTTTCCAGAAAACATTTTCAAAAATATATAAAATAACATCTTCATACAAACGTGTCACAACAATGTGTGCTTATCAACTATATACTAAATTCTGTTGTTTCTTACAGATTTTTCTTCTTTGTTTTCAAACAAAACATAACTTTCAGTTAAATTACTTTACCACTGTTCTGTTAACAGCACATTTCTCAAGAATCCAATGTTTTTTCAAAGATGTCTTGCATTTCTTTAAACTTTTATTAATATAACAATAAACATAACTTTACTAACATAGAACACTTTTATTTTGAAACATAACGTCAAACACCAAATTCTTCAAGAAACTCTTTCAATCTTGAAGAAACATTTCCACCATATCTTCCAAACATTCATCAGGATCATCAAAGGATGTCCCTGATTCTTCAGCTGAGGCCCTTGCAACTTTTTGTGGAGTTGGGCACTTTGAATCCACTCCAATCTGCAGAACATCTTGAGATGCTTCGGTAGTACTTGAAGTGGTCCTCTTCACTGCAGTAGCAATGCTGCACACATCTTCTTCCATTGACTTTCTGATATTTGTAATGCACTTCTCAGCACTATACAGCACATTCAGTGAACCTGCTTTTAACAGGTACTCTTCCACATCATCCGCATCCATTGAACTGAAGTTCTCAACATCTTGAAAGAACCTGTTTAACACAGAATTGCTAACAGTCAATTCCAGTTCTTTACCACTTCTTTTGAAAGTCAGTACACCATTGCACTTTGTTGTATAGCTTGTTGCTCTACGATTCATTCTGCACTTGGAGCACCGATGTAAAGCCTGCTTGACGTCAACATCTTGAGATGTATTACACTTAGGGCACCTCTTGCTCATTTTGATGACGACTCCTTCGATTTCTCCTGTCAGCTCTAGTAAAGGACTTTCGTCATCTTGGCAAGCATCCGTTGCATTGTATGGAATGGCTGTTTCCAACAAACTGATCGTTGTTTGTGGAGTTGTTGTAAGACATAGCGTGTTATTATACATCCTAGTAGCCACATTGCTGAACTTGTATGAGTTGTTGACTTCTACAATATCAATATGACTGTCCCAAAGAGACAATTGGATGTTGCCTGTAACATCTGCAAGAGTGCACTTTCTGACTTCACATTCATTGCCATAAACAGTGACTGTTGAGCTGGCCGCCGCTATTTTTAAAACAGCAGCAGATAAGCTTGAAATCTATAATAAAAAAATAGAAAAAAAAAAATAGAGAAATAAACATTACAGCAGACATAAAATCACACATACACACAACATAACAGTGTAAAGTTTTTTTTGTAATAATATGACATACTTCATAAACTGTACACAATTTTAAAATGTCTGACATATTGTCATACACTTGTTCTCATTATAACACATATAACTACACTTTACATACTTTTAATTATTACTAGACAAACAAAAAATATTTCTATAAATATACATAAATATTAAATTCTAATAAAACCTATTATGTTAACTAATGAGCATATAATTCATATATACAATTCTCAATATATAATATTATATTTTTATTTTTAACTCTTTAGATGATCTATATCTATATCTATATATATATATATATATATACACGTACATGAATAAATGTACTGTATCTTAAAAAAATTTATACATGTACATATATGCATAAAAGTGTAAATTTATGTTTTTTATATACAGTTTTACATATTTTGCTACATCTAACATTAATGTTTTCTATTTATTCATATAACACATATTGTTAACATTTATAACATTTTTAACTATTAAAATAGTAAAACAATAATATACAAAATCTTCATAATTTCTACATCATGAAATTGTAAAATCATTAAGTGCTCTGAATTTAAACAATTCAAATATTTTTTTACATGAATTTCACTATCAAAAAGCAATATAACTAAATATAATATACAAACTGAATATATTTGTTTTCAACAATACAAAAATTATGTAATACAGAACTTTATAATACCATTTAACTTGCAGTAACTATAAAAATAATTTGTTTAATTAATATACTCACAGTTACCACTAGCTCTAATAAATAAAATGAAAACACATGAAAAAGTTAAAATAACATTAAATATGTAAACAAAAAACATATTTCTGAACAACTATCAATATATAAACACATATATAACTAAATTAATAATAATACATTATGCATTAGTAGCCCAATGTTTTCATCATTTACTCACACTCAATTATTCCAAACCTGTAAAAATTACTATTAAAATCTATTGGCAAACACAAATAAATATTTTCTTTCTTAAAAATAACTTTCTTTCTTTTCACAACAACAAACAAAATCAAACAAATTTCTATCTACTCAAAAATGAGTAAACAATAACAGAATTTTCACTTCTAAGAAAACTATTCCTTTAAAAATCAAATGTATATAAACTTCATAAAATATATTTATATATATTTTCAGAATTGTGCTGTGAATTTTTTTTTTACTTTTCAGTTACATTCTTAACAGTAAATGCCAAATCATTATGTATTTCTTTGAAAATATGCATAAAATATTTTACCACTTGGTGAGCAGCAAGACTACAGACTTCTGCAATGTTCAATGGCTGAGATCCTTTGTACGGTCGACATGGAAACAGCACATCTGAAACATCCATTGTCGTTTGATACGAACAAAAGATGTCAAATTTGTCCTTGTCTTTCCGACCTACAAAACAAAATAACAGCTTCTTATAAACTTCATTATAATTTAGAAAAAAAATAAAATAAAATAACACACAAAAAACAACAACATATGGATAAATAATTTAATCTAAGCAATGAGAAAAACATGATGTTTCATAAAAAAACATATTTTCTTATGTATTCTCAACATATTATTAACATTGTCTTAAGAACACAAATTTTTATTAAATATTACAAATATACTTCAATATTTCCCTAATGTAATAAATTCTTAAAACTTTCAATAATATAGGTTTACATGTACATGTGTACAAAAATAAAATAAAATAAAATTAAAAAAAACACATTATAAAGAAATCGATCGATTAAATATCAGCCTCTCTCACTCCTCTCCGACAACGAGCTCACATCACACACCGCTGTCCTACATAGCCACGCCCTCCTGTCAATCAGTCAGCACGTCACTCGTCTCATCTCACTCTGCGCACGCATTTTTACATTATAACAAGAATTAAACTCTAAGTGAAGTAAGTTTGCTGAGCAGAACGTTGCATCGCTATTACTGTGCTACTTAATATGGCCCCTATCCACCAATGACGACCTCATTTTCCAATAACAGAAATTGTAAAATAATAATTAATCTGTACTTTACTGCTGCAAACATAAAAGCAAGATAACATATCTCCTCATCTGAGATGCCTAAACGCTACGGATCTGTGATATATAGCTAATCTGCGATCGACAATTCTGCAAAAACCATTCAAATAACTGACTCTAACAGAGCACGCGCATACAACACATAAAGTATACACTACATGTGCGCATTTACAGTGTGTTCTTTACAATAGCTCAATAAACAAAAAGTTAATTAACAGACTATTAGTCATAATATTACCATTCTTTGCTCTTTTGCTTTTTAACAAATATCAATCCAAACAACCACTGATTTGTGTCTCTAACCAACACGATGCTGTTTCGTTTCTAAATGAATCAATCGTTTGAATGACTCGATTCAACCACAATGACTCACTTATTAAAAGTGATTTGCTGCCATCTATTGGCGGTTTTAATTTCACTTTTCGACTTTCCTAACTTCATGTTTTAAATCATTTCAAATATCAATATTTAACATTTTATATTTAATATATCAACACAATACTTATGCATTTGTAACTACAGTTAAAGTAATTAATTAAACAAAATACATCTAACGTTAAATGCCACTTCAGATACAACCCTATGTCTCATTATTTTATTTCACTGATTAAATATAAGAACTTTACTCAAAACATAACGCACAAAATCATTTTAAAAGGGTAAAAACGACCATAATTTGTAAAAATCAGTTTAAACATATTGTTAAAGATAAACTTATCTCAATGTGAATTAAAATGAGTTTATTAAAATACTAAACAAACTATACCTTCTCTAATTTGTAGCCGTGATCATTGGGCTAAGCCCCGAAAGTTTATAATGTCTGGCTCCGCCCCTGATTAAAACTATAAATATTTTGAAAACCTATATAACTTCTACTTCTACATAACTTCTACTTATTCATGTAATGTAAATTGAATTAGTCAAATTATGTACTTACTAACTGGTTTCCTGACAAACGACAACTTCACGGGTGTCTTATTGATTTCAGCCGTCTTCCATGTGTCATGCTTCTCCGCGGCGAATATAACCGTGTGATGATATTCATCGCGTCCACTTTGAAACAGCGCGTTGAAGAACCTGCTGTTTCCTCTTGAAATCTTAATCGATGATACATCATGGATGTATCCTGTTATAGTGTTATCCTGATTTGGTTTTGTCATTTTTTCCGTCATTTTTCAAGTTGCTTTCCGCTGTTATGCCTATAAAATGGCTGCCTGATGTAAATGAGCAACGGCTTCTCGAAGAGTCTTCTAAATTTGCATCATAACTTTCATAACCAATGCTTGCTAAGGTACCGCCTTAATTGAGTGAAAACTCTAGTTCTGATTGGCTGTTGTTATTCTTGAACTTTTCCAAATTTCTACCACAGTGCTCTAACTTCTATACTTAATACTTCTAGTTAAAAAATATTTATTCTTTATTTTATTTCTCTTAATGATTAAAAAAAAAAAAACTTACTTCCTTGTTTCTTAAAATAAAAAAAAACGTTTGATATACATTCATAACTTGCTCTTTTTTGTTTATTTTCTCTTATTTCTATTTTCATAATACAACATTGTATTTACCAATGCTATACACTTCTACTTTTAGCTATTTTACTTATGTACAGTTAATAAATACATTGTATACATGTTATAACTATTTTTCACTTAAATATATATATATATATATATATATATATATATAATCAATATGACATTTTAATTGTATAAAGTTTAAATAAATTTGTTATTACTTCATTATTTTAATTTAATTATACAAACTACAGTATATTTAGTTACTTACATCAAACACTATTATAACAATATCAGTAATAGTACTTCATTTCCCACTACTCTTATAAACATGAAACACTGAATTGAAAATAAACTAACATTAACATTTATAACCAAAACAATATCAGAAAAGCATATATATATATATATATATATACACACAAACACAGAGACAAAGCCATATATACAATTACAAACAAAACACACAAAAATTAAAATTAATTATTTGTATTTACCTATATTATATTAAAGTTTTCACATTAATTGCATACGATATATTAGAAGATATCGCTTCATTAAATACACTTTCATAAAGACAGACTCCATTTCTTTTGCACTTCAATAGGGTAACATAGCTTTCCTTTGTGTAAAATCTTAATAATCTGTTCATTAATCTTACTTATCAACTTATTATAAAATACAATTATTATATATGTAATGTGTTCATTAATCTGTTCATAACAGCACACATTTCACTAATATCAACTCAATATTAAAATGTAGCATACATTTAATAACCCTAAATAACCCATTTAATATTTCTGTCAATGCTCAAATAACTCATTAACTGCAACTACTCTTTACTAAAACCTGACAACAATACCCAAATAACAAAACATCAGCTATATTGCCCAAAACATTTACAAACACACATATCCCAATACAATTGATTCAGTGCTCCCATCATTCATCACTCAAAATCAACATATCTACCAACTAACACAACAACACACAAACTGTAAACTGTTCCTCTCAATACTATTTTCACCTCTATTGCAGAAATATAATTTATAAAATAAGAGAAATATCACATTCAACAATGCCTAACATATTGCTTACTAACTTTTTCCCTAGAAATTTCTATAAAATATTTATATTACATAAACTGTTTATTGTCTTCAGTTTCTTACCAATTTACAAGTACACTTATGCTAACTGTTAAATCTTGCTTATAAACATTTGACCCATAAATCAGATTTTCATGTGAATAAAAGATAAGACATTTTGATACTTCTCTTAAACTTTTGCTATACTCTTAAAAAAAAAGATTCTTCAGAAATTCTCTGCAGACATTAAACTGCCATATAAGACCATTATGGCTTAAACAACCAATAAATCACACGCTTTTCTAAACTACTTCTGATCTTTTGCCCTACCACAAAAAAACCACTGTAGTTACAACTTTAACAAAAAACACTATATTAACCTTTTCAGCGGTGAGTTTAAAATATTCCAGCGGTCCCCCCAGAGTGAGTTTTTTTTAGGCGACCGTTATT
>JAUCMS010000460.1:0-12009 GCA_032357445.1 Enteromius radiatus | reverse complement strand
TGATCCTTAAGACACTGATTAGCACGCTCAGGTGTGTTTGATTAGGGTTAGATCCAAACTCTGCAGTGCATCGGACCGCCAGGGTAAGATTTGAGGAACCCTGATATAGTGTAACAAGGGCACCGGTTTTTCCAATTATAATTTAGAGTTTGCATTTAATTTTAAGCCTTTTGTTTTCCTCAGGTGTTGCAAAATGTGAAGCTGTTTTAGGACTGATGCCAGACGAGACAACTGTTTTGGTCTGTGTCCAAGTTTCAAAGTTAAATGAAAAAAAGAAATTGTCAAAGGAGATGAAGTACCTTTTCTGTTATCAAATATCTAAATCACTGGGTTGAAAAAACAAACACATTAACAAAAATAAATAAAAAACACAGTGCAATACCTGGAAAAGCTTCTGCAGCTCAGGGACTTTGTTAATTCCCATGTAGTGAGCCACTGACCCGGTCTCTGAAACAACCTTGGTTGGTACAGCAAAGATCATGGGAGGAGCTTGAGAGGGAACCGTGGGCCTCAGCCCCTGTCAGGACAAACACAATGACGTATGAGCTCACATTAAGGCACCAACTAATGACTGCTGCCATTATTTACTCATTTCAACATC
Organism: Enteromius radiatus; assembly: GCA_032357445.1. Lineage (NCBI taxonomy): Eukaryota > Metazoa > Chordata > Actinopteri > Cypriniformes > Cyprinidae > Enteromius > Enteromius radiatus. The sequence continues at coordinate 11,408 of JAUCMS010000460.1, read as the reverse complement.
GGTCCAAACCCGTATTCTATTCTGGCATCATCTTTTTCTGAACTCAAAAGCTTAACCATATCTCAACATCCGAAAAGGACCCCCCAAAAATATAAAAATCATCTAAACATGGATATACACTAACATCACACATCAAAAAAATAGTCATTTAATCATCATTCATGACTATCGGACACTCTTATAGTGTTTACCCTCTGTAGAGCTTGAAAATACGGTCAATGTGAATGGTTTTATTAGGGAAAAGAGTGTGTTCAAAATGTGTCCTTGTCTATTTGATGGAAGAATAACAGCATATAAGACATCAATGAAGGGCAACTGCTCTTTGATCCAAGACTATAGACTGAATCGACAAGGTCAAGACTGAAGGTAAACATAACCTCTTAACCTTAGTCTAAAAGTCCGCAAGGGAAAGAAATAAAGCTGTAATCTCTATAGCTGTCCTTGACATTAAACAAACAGACCATAACTTGAATTATTATTATTATTATTTTCTCTTATGTTCTCTTTCAACAGCTGGCTTTCAGGAGCTCACAGGAACTGTGCGATATGAAGCTATAAAAGCCGGCTGAGGCCATATTGCAGCTCTAGTGTAACGTTAGGTCTTTAATCATTTGGATTCATTAACGTAAATGACAAACACAGACTGCATTAAGCTACTTTTAAACAAAGGCAACCGTGGTAGTAAATCAAGGTTAGCTGAGTGTTTATCAGAACAATAAAAAGGCAGACTTGCGCAACGGCTGAGTGTCTGTGAGGCGCTTCCTGTGAAGGTCACTCCAGATTCTCGCTTCTCATAAAACAGCAGCGGAAGGCTTAGTACCTGCGGGCTGTACGCGGTCGCTGCCGAAGCTCCCGTTAATTTCCCGGTGACTCCGCTGACCTTATAGTACATTTTTTGTTGATAATACTGTCAGTCACACCGCAGACAGGATCGCGTCCCACCACCTGCTCTCTGTACCCGTGAGTGAGAGGACCCCGGCGGAAATTACGTCATTTAGCAGCCCGAGTCATGCCTGATGAAAAAAAAACGTTTTTGCGTAAAACAATGTATACTTCTCAAATGTTTTAACGTGATAATATTTCCCAACAATTCTGTTGTACTGCTTGTTCAATCTAATAGGCTATGCAACCAAGCATAACATCCATTTTTACTAAACAAAAAAAAAAAATGCTGAAAAATAAAATGTCAAGTTTACACAGCATATAAAATAAATAAAAACGACCATAAAACAATCATTTATTTTGTACTATTTATTAATATCCAGTGTTCGTGAATTTCAAGACCCACTTTAGCTAACACAGAGGCAAATTCTAGTTTATTCAAAATAGACTTCTATTTAAAAAATACAAGCGAAAGCTTACAGTAGTAGTGAATGCAAAAAAGGAGGAAAAATAGCCTAACTGTAGTTTACATTAGTATTTCAAACACTGTAGTCTATAACTAAACATTACTGAGGTATAAAAATCCCTACAAACAGCTCAAGCCATGTGTAATAAGCCCAAGCTTTTATATCAGTGATACACAACATATGATCATAATGCACAACTCTTGTTACAGCAATAATAAAATACGTTTAATAATAATAATACAAATCCTAACAATTTTAGGCTAAATGGGTTGTGTCACTGTGTGACACAACAGAGAAATATTTTAAGTATTACAGTAAACAATAAAATATGTCCATTGAGACCACTTTAACACAATTCGATGTTAAATAAGTCATATGATGGTGTACAGTTTCAGAATTATCAGTGTAAACCTTAAAAATGATAAAAACTGGAGATATATTGCTGCTGTTGTGAGATTTTAGTAGGGACCGAAGTGAAACAGATCACATCCTGCTGACAAACTGAAAGAACTGTTGGTTAAAGAGATGTTATTATCCACATGTTCATGGCTTTTAGCGGTCATTAGCTCTTTATTAGAGCACTGATGTATTTGCATGTAAAGTAAACATGTTCCCTTATGTTTATCATGATTAATGAAGCAGACAATAGAGAGAAGCAGTGGGTTGAAAGTGTATTAAGAACAAATGAGTGGCAGCTGACATCTGCGGTCTGCAATTAATTTCAAGGATTTTGCTTATTTTCACTTTCACATTAATTTCAGGGTGTTGTTGTGTGTATATGTGAGCCCAGGGAGTCTGTGTCTGAAGTGATCTGAAGGCACACTGGAGAACACCTCAGCATGATCTCTTCAGGAGGTTTAATTAATGAGGAGGGAAATCTTAGCACATCTTGGTCTGACACATTTTGCTTCCTGTAACCCAAAACGGAATGCATCTATTTCCAATCACACAAACCTCCGTTTATTAATTCACAAAAGCCAGTGCTGCAGTCGGGGACTACTGGTTTCCATCCACAAACTGCTGTGAGGAATATGAATAAAGATGACGATGATTAGTGAGAATGTGGTAATTACAGAGGAGAGAGGTGCACCTTGCACAAGAGAAATTATTAGAAAAGATGGAAGTTTGTCGCTTACTTCCTTAGTTTGTATTTAAACGGGTGATCATGTTTGCAATATTAAGAACTGACTTATTTAGCAGACATTTGGCAATCTGATGTAAATTTTTGCTAATGGGACAATATATTTTGTACACAATATATATATATATATATATATATATATAATTATACTGAATTTAATATTATCAATGATGCTCCCTTTAATACAACTGAACATGGTTTTAAACCAAATAGTTGTCCTAAAGCACTCTTCTGCGTTTATATATTTGTGAAACAAAAGATTTCAGTATATAGGCTACAAGAAAATATAAAAACAATAAAAGCTGCCAATAAGGACCAGGTTGAGCCAATTTATCATTCTGAATGAGGAAAAAGAGAAAAACAAAACGTTAAAAAAGGAATGAATGAATGAATCATTTATTATTGCACTGTTAAATATTGTACCATTTCATAGTCTTAATGTTATTATGTATTGTGAGATGTATACATAGAATGTTTATCGTAATAAAAAAACAAATGATGTAGATTTGTAAAATGCAAAAAGTTTTCTTTCATAGTCAACATGAATCTGTTTTACTTCTGTGTTGTGAATATTTACATGTGTAACAGAACAACATATTCAGTGAGGAAAAATGTTGGCACAGGACTTTATATATATATATATATATATATATATATATTAGTACTGTAAACAAACAGAATCAGCCAAGGAAGGTCATTTCAGAGGTGGATCGAATTATTGTTATAACTCTAACCTTAATCTGAAATAATATGCACAGATGAATGTGCATAAAAATAAACAGGGTCAATATGCATGATAACTACTGGCTTCCATACATTTAAGAATGTAAACAAGCCAACATTATTTACTTGTTATTTGACGTCAAATAACCTTTGTTACAATTTTACACACAGTTTTTTTTATTTCCTCCAGAAATGTGTTAAGATTCAATCTCTACAATCTCTGAATGTTCCCTTAAGAGCATTAAGGAACATAAGAGCCACAACAAAATAGAGACAGCAGTGAGTCGGGGAAAAGTGGGTGTCATGGGTGACTCCATGGGAGGAGATGGCCTTGAGGTAGCTGTGTCACTGAAGGTCTCCAGAACCTTGCTTTCTGAGCACCCCCGAGGGTGCACATGCCTCAAGGCATCTCGGTCCCGTGTGAAAAGTGGCAGGGCGCTAGAGGACATTCATAGGTAGAAGATTCGGGGAGAACTCTACACGCTCTGCTTGGTGTCATCCAAAACACCCAACTCTCCATGACAGCACTCTCTCTCCATGGCATGTTATGTTCCTCTCAGCATAGCTGCCCACACAGCTCTCACTTTATCCTTGTAATTCTCAGTCTATTCCGCTCATTATGTCCCACTACCTCTGGAGGTTTGCTGTCACACTGAATTGAGTCTACACAATAATTTAGCCTGGAAAGAGTATTCAGTGGAACAGATTGATTAAAATTCATGTTTTTGTAATCTATTGTCCATAAAAAAATGAAAAGAAAAAGAGAAGCTCTTAATATTTTAAATGGAAAAGTAGTACTGCTTTAAAACTTCATTGCTTATAAATGAAGGCATCATCAAAGAGAAAGGTTCCTGGGTGACAAGATGATTAAATTATTTCTCTCGTATCTTCTTGCCAACACTGTGGGCTGCCTAAGTGGCATTCAAAGCTAAATCCTTTGGAGGAACGCCACACGTATAAGGTAACGTGCAGAGAGCCAGGGCTTGTTCAGTCTTTTCAAGGCCTCTGAAAGTTTCCTTCCAGCAGTGTGTACCTGTCAAGGACACCTGTGATACCGTCACCATGGTAGCCTCTTCCAGCCCCTTGAGTAACAGATACAGCACATACTGGAGCTCGGCGGCGCTGGTCTGGAGATGAACGCAGCAGATGGAGATCTTTGCACTAGCCATTGATTTCTCTAGAGAAAGAGTCAATTGAGGAACTCGGCAGACAGGCTTCGGGTGCAGCGAGCCGAGCGGAACTTGAGTTCGTGGTAGCACTGCACAAAGCTGTGGTAGATGAAGGTGATGGGAAGAGCCAGCAGCACTATCCCGCTCACGACGCACAGGCCACCAAGCACACGTCCCGGCACAGTGATGGGGTACATGTCTCCATAGCCGACAGTGGTCATGGAGATAATAACCCACCAGCAGGCGGCAGGAATGCTAGCGTACTCCTCGTTCCCGGACTCCAGATCCAGGCCATGCTCTAGAAGTTGCGCCAGCGCTCCGAATATGGCCATGGCCACGCAAATGAAGACCAGGAGCATGACCATCTCGCGATAGCAGCGCTTCAACGTTAACCCTAAAGTCTGGAGCCCTAGGAAGTGTCGCGCTAGCTTGATGACCCAGAAGATTCGCATCATGCGCAGCACTCTCAGCGTCACGCCGGCCCTCTGCAGCTGAGAGTTTTCTCCGGTCAGAACCGTCATGGTGACGGAGATGTAATAGGGGGTAATGGCCAGCAGGTCTATGATGTTCAGCGGACGTCGCACAAACTCACACTTGTCTCGGGACACAATGAAGCGCACGATGCACTCTGCCGTGAACCATCCGATGCACACCGCCTCAATGATCCTGGACAGGTGCGCGGCGATGGGGAAAGAACAGAAAGACAGTTTGAGAGAGAGAGAACGGTATAGGGAACACAGACAGTCTCATTAACCGCATTAGATGTTAAATTCAAGGTGCCAAAGTTTGAAATAACTCAAAGCCATTTTAAAGCTTTCACTGAGATTCGTCATCTTGAACGATTTACACATTACTCACAGAAAAGCTGAATAAAATTGACGTTCTGAGGCAACGAAGCCAGGAATGGCTTTAGGAATGAGCTGACTTCGTTCCTAAAGCGTCAAGAATGCAAGATTACGCCTACAGCTTTAATAATGGCTTAGAATTCATGAACTGATGAAATTACACTAGCAAATAAATAAATGAACAGCTCTTTTAATAACTTGTGATCCACATGATCATTAACTAATTGCTAACTGAAACAAAATGACAGTAAATTTGTATTTTCATTATGTGAAACTGAAATATTACTGTCTTGAAGCATTTTGAAGTGCACTCTGCTACTTAATTCATGCAGCCGCTTGAATGCCATAAGGCCTAGCAACACCGTTTATGGAGTAATGCCAATATTGATCACAGTATTTGTATTCCTCTCAGAGTCTAATGATGACAGTAATGATGTCTGACGAAAAAAAGACAGACAGGAAAATGGATTAAAGTGAATTCGCACAACGCTACTGTAAAAAAAGAACAGTAATATTAAGAAGATGTGTCAATGCTCATTGTCTTTATGTGTTTTGGCATTTTGTTCAAACGGTTGCTGGGGCTTAAAGGCTTGGATAAATAAATAAATAAATAAATAAATAAAGGCAAACCATTCCAGTTCAGAGCCCTGTCAATTCCTCTTTGCTTTAAAAAACAAATCAATATAATTACAAATTTGATTCTGAAGATTACAATTTTTGAGCTGAGAACTGGTGGAAGAGATCTGGCAACAGCAAATAAACAGAGTTTATTTCTCTTTGGTTCTCTGAAAGAGAAACAGCTTGCCGTTTCAATACCACTTGACATGTTTTTCAATTTTAGACATATTCAGATTTCATCTTTTATCAACATCTGTTACACCGAAGTGACTGGTGTAGCCTATTTCTCTTCCAGTGTTTCAAACCCCAAAATAGACGCGCAAAATGTCCCGTTTTACATCAAGTGGAGTGAAACTCTAGTTTATATGCAACAAAATTGCCTGCCGTTTTCACGTTAGACATGTTTTTCAGACAGAAGTCAACTTTGAGCTGGAATAGAAGCACAGCGGAGGAAAAATGGAGACGTTGAAAGTTGTCCCCAAAGACATAATCACTCATACATCACAAACCTGATATTTCGGCAACATAGACCATGTTATATTTTGTACACACAAACAAACAGAATATGGAAGTTTGCTCCTCAGGTACCAGTACCTTCAGAACAGTCCACGTGGCAGTTATGAATACGGAACAGACAAACACAGAGGTTAAAAGGATATTAAAAACAAAGAAATTAGCTTACATGCTAGTTATTCCAGTGGTCGTTTCTAACACTGTTGTTGCAGATTACTAACTATGCAAACGACTATTAGAGGCACCAGTATTCGACTCACCTTTTGCACGTTTATTTATTAGTCTTATTGACCCCCTTTTTAAAATTAATTAGCTTTTGGTTTAAAATGGTTGTTGAAATGGGGTCAGAAACAACAGTTCAGCTTAAATCATTTCAGACAGCTGACATGTTTTACTTTTTAGAATCCATTCCTCTGCATGACCTACAAACTGCTCTCGACCTTCATTCAGCACCTTGGAGAGAGGCAGCTCTGCCTTCCTCAGAATAGTGCGCTTTTCAGCTTCACTTCAGTTTAAGCTACGCACACTATTAATCTCACGATCAGTGAAAATCGAGGAGAAGCTCGAGTAGGCTATTGGTTGACTATAAAACCTTACGACTTCTTTTCATGCTGAAAGATAAAAGACAAACATTTAGGAAATATGACAACATGACAATATGCACATGATACAGAAGACTATAGACACGTGTGGCTGCAGACGTGGGTTTTATATTTATAGGCATTGCTTTATGAGGAATAGGGGCACATAAACACTTGATGTGTTCTTGTATTGAAACAGCTGGACAAACAGATTGTATTAAAGCAACTGAGATGCGTTTTTATGAGTTGAATTGGTTTGTACTGCACATGCAAAAGACATCGTCTGACTCCTGTTTAGGCTAGAACAATGAATGCGACCAAGCACATAATAAGATCAATAAAATAACAATTTAGTCAGAGCATAAATGTCTGTGAGAGCATACAATTGTCTTGCAATTCATCGAAGTGTGATGGAAAATAAGAAGAGAAATGTCCAAGTGCTTAATGGATTATTATAAACAATTTAGAGGGGCATCTTTGGCCTTCGTGAGTCATTTCAGTCCGTTTTTCCCCATGCATCCCATGCCATGAACTTAACATTTTTAAAACACTGTGCTATGTTAAAGTTACAGACATTACTAGTTTATGCATGTTGCATTGGTTGATATACTTTTTACTACTCCTTTTGAGTGTGTGTAAATTACATTATAGTGCCTCGCGTTTTATTAAGAGTTCTATTTGTTAAGAACTGTTCAAGACACTGTTTAATTTCCTCTGCGTGACGTCTAGCTGTTTTTGAACACAAGAACGCATCCCGTGTAAACGACCCCTGTGAGAAATTTAACGCTGAAATCTCACAAAAAGTTAGGAAGTTTATTCAAGAAAGAAAACATAAATACCCGGATGGATGCTCTAATGAGTCTGTGTACCTGTGCTCTTCCACTAGGTTGCTCTCGGCAGTTTTCCAGTCAGGAAGAGTGCTCGCGCAAAGTATTACCATGGACACAATGACAAAAATCACCGACACGGACGCCAGAATTTGCGCGGCCAGCGAGGACGTGGGCTCCTCGAATGTCCTGCGCATTCGCTCCAGCCACTTCGAGTCGCGCTTCCCGTTCGACGACGCGTCCGTCCTCAATTCCTCGGCCGTTTTGAGGTGCTCCTCGGTGAAGTGAGTGCACGTGTCTGACATACGGTCGTCGAGTCTCCGCTGGCAGCAGAACTCCAGATGAGAGCTTTCCAAACCCCAGTAGATCATCTCGTTGTAAAACGACAGCTCGCACATATGCGGGACGAAGCGCAGTTTGCCGTATTTCACGTACAGCATGATGAAGCCGAACGCTTCTGAATGTCTGTCAAAGAAGAACTCGTTTCTCTCTCTATCGTAATCATCGCACACTTCCAGCACTTCTCTCTCCGAGGCGCAACTGTGGAGACGACTCACTCTCCTCAAAGGGAAATCCTTGATTACGTCCTTTGGAAAAGCATACTTGGTGCCACCCACGTTTATGATACAGACGCTTTTGCCGAACTTCATTTTTGCGAACTTTTAAAACCTAGAGTGCAGATGAAAGTCATGTTCAGTGGGTAGCGTCAGATACTCCCAGCTTCAGTTTCAAAGTTCACGCTTCCCCCTTCTTCAAGTGTCCACCACGCGGCGTGGGAAGCGGCCGGAGATAACGCAGTCTCTCTTGGCATCTTCGGTTTGGAGAAAACTTGCGCGCTCGCGGTGCGCTTGTACCTGCGCGTCGGCTGCGCCCCACCGATCTCCACTCCACACACGCGGCATCACGAGGGCACTTCGGTTTCCACGATGCACCGAATCAATCCAACCTGCGAAGGATGCACCGGGCGCGAACAGTGATGTTATGCGTGCGCGCACACGCATGCACGCACCGCTCCAGAAGTACTCTCAGGTCTCTCTCGATGTTCTGCTGTCTATTATAGGAGACGCTTATCTGTCGTTAAGGGTCTACTTCACTATCTAAATCACTTTACATCCATCTCGCACAATCTACCTAATGCCCTAGCTCTTTAAAAAAATAAATATATATATTATTAAATATTTTTGAAGGAGAAATTTAAAATTGCTACATTGAAATGGCATTATAAAGGACAGTTAACCCAACAAATACAAAACGTTCCCCCCTAACGCTCCCATATTTTCCCCATTTGGTCGTATTTTGGGAAACCAAATAAGAACGTTCTAGTAACGTTCCTTGTAGGTTATTTTAGGTTTACTTTTATAACTTAAAAAGAACCTTCCCAGAACGTTCCCTGCAGTTATTTTAAGTTTTATTTTTATAACCTAGAGAGAATGTTCCCACCCAGAACGTTCCATATTAGTTGTCATATAATATAAACTAATTAAGACTTTGCAGATGGTTCTGATGTGTATGTATATTTTTGAATCGTAAACTATTTTTTTTTTGCAGAATTTTATGTCTGAAATAAGCTTATAATAAATTATAGGCATCAAAGTAGTCAAATTGCATTATAATGAATATATAATTTATAGCTGAAATCAAGCCATACGTGTAGTATATATAGGCTATATTGTAAAATGTAAGATACTTGAAGCATCCTTTGTGGTTTCTCTGATCACTGGAAAGACTCAACCTCCTGGAGAACCTCAAAGTACGTTTTAAATGTGCCTTAAATATACTACTGTACTCAACATAATTCATATTTCAAGTACATTAACAGATTTCCCTTATGATACAATTCCTAGAACTGTTGACAGTCTTGCAGAATGACTCACCATGTCATTTATGAGAGAATGGGTCGAATTCCCTGGGCCAATCACATTTGTATGCATTTACAAGTTATTTTATCATCAGCGTTTTACGATTTAATGTAGTTTAGTTTTCTTGTGTATTACATGTAATCCTTTTTTTCCCCAACACACTCTCATAACAATTTAGAAAAAAGGTGAAAAGCCACAGCTGCTAAACTTTTGATCATTCAAAATAATATTTTCGCTATATTTGACACCAGTTTTATAAGGTTACATATTTGTTCATATATAAATAACTGATGCAACTATGTTGAAAGTCTGAAAATTATTTTCCACAGACACAGATACATAGAAAAAAAGAGTAGTGAAGTATAAAACTCAAAGGTATGACAGCTAGAGGGCGCCTCTTCTCTTTATTCATTGACTTAGTCCCTTGCTTACATTGTGAGTGACATTTACTCTTGCAGGCCCTAGACCTGTGCATGAACATGAGTATAAGGGATTTTATTCCTCATTCACTTCAGTATTTGGACACAGACATTGTATTATGAACTATGTGCAGAACACTATTCAATTCTGAAGCAATGATTAAAGACTGATAATTACAGCTCCAGCCATGGGCTTTAATTACCCATAGCAAATAGAAAGACCTGATTATAAATCTACTTTAATTAAAAAGTGATTTAGTGAGAGAGAGCTCTGAACAAGACAGGTTTTAGTATAGTCTTGTGCTAAATGAGGACCTCATCCAAACAGAATAAAATGTTATGAAACAATGCATGCTCCCGGGCAGAAATAAAACGGCAACATCAACATTATTTTCCATAACCAATACATTATGAAAAGCTCATTCCCGGGCACATGAAAAGGAGATGAGGATATAATAAAACATTTTTAAAGTAAATTCAAATTCATTAAATCAGTCAAACTGTAATGAAGAAAATAAAGATGTCTAGGGGATAAATAACACTTTTTATGGATAAGTGAGAAGAAAAGGCCACAATTCCTCTAGAGAGAAAACAAGAGAGGTGGCTTTTATAATCTACAAACAAACAAGCTAATTAAGAAATTATCATCGCTGTCAGTCAAAGCTGTCACAGACAGAGGCATAGAGTATATTAACTGAAATAAAGAAAGAATAAAAAAACAAATAGGATTAAGTTAAAGCAATAAATCACTAAGACTAAGAAGCACATGCAGCAAACAATGTGTATAACATCACTTGTGGATTCCAGAACGTGCATCTGGGCAAATGACCACATCATATCATATTGTATTGTATCATAACATAGCATATCATATTTCATCTTATATCATCTTATTACATATTTAACATATAATAGCCCCTATATCATATCTCTCCAGGAGACGTTTAGCTGGAAGTAGAAGTACACTGTAAGGTGGCTGGGTGGTAAGAAAGGGGGCACTCTACCATTTCTAAAAATAGACTCACTTACACCCTTAACACTATACACTACATGTCAACATTACACAATATACAACACAGTACCATTTATTTACTACAGTGTTTTGAACGTAACACAGAGTGAAGCAGGCAGTAATTAGTTTATTAATTATCAGTATGATTACGTTACTTCCCCTGGTTTCACAGACAAGGCTTAAGATAGTCCCAGACTAAAATGCATATTTGAGCTGCCTCAGCTGAAAATATCTTAGAGGTGCCATAGAATGGAAAACTGAATGTACCTTGTCACGGTTGAATAATAAGAGTTGAGTACATGGACATAACATACTGTGAGTCTCAAACACCATCGTTTCCTACTTCTTATAG
>JAUCMS010000459.1:0-12011 GCA_032357445.1 Enteromius radiatus | reverse complement strand
TTCTGCACGCTTGATAAATAGACTACAGCTGGTTCAAAATGCAGCAGCTAGAGTCCTTACTAGAACCAGGAAGTATGTGTCAGGACTCGGGTATGATCCATCTGGGTTCTTGTAGGATTTTTGTATTTTCTTTCGTTTCATCTTATTTTTTCCCCTTTTTATTCGTTTTGGGGTTTTATTCTGTTTTTTACTTTCTGCCTCCCTGTCATTCTGATATTGCACATATTGCTCTCCGCAATCAGCGCTCGTCTGCTCTGTGCACCTGTTTTCCCTTTCGCTCTAATTTGTTTTTCTATTTCTTCTAGCCTTTCTGTCTTGTCCTTTGTCCGTGTGTTTTGTCTACACTGACCTCTTGTCTTGTTGGCTGCGATCTGTCCATGAGCTATATCCGTGCTCTGCCCAGTTCGTGTAACGTCTGTTTTATTTCTAGTTCTCATCTGCCTGAATTGTTTCTCTAGAAACTGACCTGGTGCTTCAGGTATCGACTCTGATCCTGGATTTTCTTCTCACTCCTGTCTGCCCCTATTTCGACACCTCGCTGTACGATGACTCTTCGGATTACGGGTTTTGTTTTTATGACTTTACTTTTTATCAGCGCTAACGGTGCTGAGCATTTTCTCCCAACTGGGTTGGATTATTTGTTTTTATGGCATGTCACAGGATACTGCTGAAACTGCTTGAAATTTTATGGGCAACAATCACAAAATAATTAGTTCAGGCTTCCTTCAAAACTCTATTACCTATGAATGTGATATTAACAATGAATGAAGTCCATGTTATTTATACTGGTGAACAAATCATCAGTGTTTTTTTTTCCCATCCAGTGATTTAAGTCCCTTGTGAAATGCAGAATTAGAAATTCATGCAGCCAGGAGATTACTGTACCGAGAGCAGTAATCTTTCAATAGAATCCCATGATCATTTAGATGTCTCTCTTTATCACTGCATGTAGCTTTTGGCTCAGTGGAAAACTTAAAACTGCAGCTCTTTTTTTGGTATTTATTGTTAAGAACCAAAACCCAGCATGGTGTCCTCCTTTAATCAATCAAAGCAAGGCTGCATTTGCATTATGCATGCGTACTAAATCTGTTATTCATCTGAATCTAAAATAAATGCTCCAAAAAGAAGCAAGAGCAATTCTCTATTGTTGCACAGAGCTTCTGACCTATATTCCAATGTATGAATGGTTAGTAGGATTTCTGTGAAAACGTACATAAAATCAACAATCTTCATTCAACTGAGGATTTGTTTGTAAATCAGAATGTAAATGTGTTGGACACTGTGTCTTGTCATAATGCATTTTGATAATGTTATTTAATTAACCTGCAAAGTCGCTATGAATTCATGCCATGGCTCAGGTGGACCCAAAGGCATTTGTTAGAGGAGAGAACAGCACAGCAGCTTCTCATTAGTCATGTCTGTGTCTAACATCCATATGAGATCCATTCCTCACTTCAGAATAAGGCAACATCTGAATCTGCTGCTACTATTTTATCAGATTAGCAACAACATTTCAAACAGAGAAAATGACAGGGATACAGTATGTTGTATTGTTTAAATTCAGCATGCTAATGCATCTGAGCAGCGCAATAGATTACAGTGCTTTGTATTTTGCTCAATCATCTTTCATTGAGTCAAGACTAATGTGTGTAATGCGAAGCATCCTTGAATTTGCATTTTAAATGAACACAGAGGCTACGCTTTGTTAGCTATTTTAAATGTGCTGTGAACATGTGCTTTTTTAAAAGGAATGGTTCACCAGAAAATAAACATTTGCTAAAAATGTACTCAGTTTAAAATGTAGATAAGATTGGAACAGATTTTGAGACAATTACAACTTGCTTACAATTGGATCCTGTGCAGTGAATGGGTGCCGTCAAAATGGGAGTCCAAACAGCTAAAATACAACCATCAGAATAACTCACATGACTCCAGACCATCAATTAATTTCTTGTTAAGTGAAAAGCTGTGTGTTCTTAATAAAAATTGTCTTTAAATAAAAAAAAACTTAATGATAAAAACAACACCTTAATGATGGTGAATGTTTCTTACAAATATGCAGCTGGTCACTTTATGAGATGTTAATTAATCAAGTGAAGTCATGTGAATTGCCTGTGAAATATTGTGATGTTTTTGATCAGTTGTTCAGGATTCTCTTTCTGAAGGCACCCATTCACTGTATCCTTTCGTGAGCAAGTGATGCTACATTTGAGCAATGCTACATTCGATGGAGAAATAAAGTCATCTACATCTTGGGTGGCCTGAGGGTATGTCATTTTTCAGTAAGTTTTTATTTTTGGGTGAATTATTATTTTAATTTGAAAAGTGTAAGTGTTATTTGTGCAGTCATGAATCCCCTTATACAATTCAGTAAAAGTAACACCAGTAGATAAACACCATAGTGGGTTTATCTGTCCTTTTTTTATGATACAAATGAAATAATCTTTTTGCATACCAAAGATCAGAAAAATATTTTCTTGTGCACTGTTGTATATAATATTTAGAAATGTAATATAATGGTTGTTTGTGTTCGTGCTCAAACTCATCCTACCTAATTTTTGCATGCATGCACGAAGCCTCTCCTCAAGATTAGACACCCTGTTGTGAAGCTCCTCGTAGTCAAAGGCTCCGATCTCCTCCTGCAGTTCACTTAGCACTGATGTCAGATTCTTGACCTCCTCTTTAAACTGCATTACCAATTTTGCATCGGCCTTGTATTCCTCCAACACTGGTATCATTGGCCTAAGTTCCTCCATTTTCGCTTTTATGGCCTGAAAGGTTAAAATAGGCTTGGTTCAGTAGGCATGCGTGCAACGATTGCTTCCAAACACCTGTCTTGCCCTACACTTGTCCTCTCTGCCTACTCTATCATCATTTCTGAGTGTGCCTAGCAAATAGATGTAGAGCTCAACATGGCATAAAACAAGTTCTCAGTACACCAGCAAAAATGTCAAAAAACTCTCTTTATTTTTCAATGTTTAAAATGCAAGGTGTCGAGGGTTACATGCTTCACATACAACAATAGTTTCCCTTGTTTCAAAATATCCAAATATGCATAACAAATCTGAGTTATAGACATGGAGATGTCATAACATAAGGAAATCTACTCAAGAAGGGCTGCAATAGTGGCATGCACAAAAAGACTGTGAACAGAATTCAAAGGTGCTTTGTATTTAAAATAAACTGAATGATGCAATCAGTTGACCAGTTGAGGATTACAATGGGATTGAACTTGTTCTTCAGTCTCTGCAGCTTTGATTTAATTCATAAAGTTAGCCCTGCAAGCAAGAAAATGAAATTTGGTTGAATAACTAACTCGCTAGCCTTTCTAACACACACATTTTCACAGATACAGCTGTTCGTACAGAAATTATGCAACATTTTAAAAATAATTAGGATGAGCTAAAGTATGAACACACAAAGACATGCTTGAAATTATTTGCAAAAGTGCAAATAATCATGATGGTTTCTGCACATAAATCTGGACATAGATGAATAAAGCACATAATATTAATAGCAAGTTATCCTGTTTTTTTTTTATATTTTTTGAAAGAAATCTATTATGCACAGAGCTCGGCACATGCAGACAATAATATATTCATCATGGCCAAACATTAAAAATTTGTCAAAAATTTGGCCACAATATACTTATGGTTCCCTCATTTGGATTAATTGAACTAGTACAAAAATGGCCACCATTTGCTAATATAAGAGAACGAATTACAATTATTACAAAACAGTGAAGCTTTATATTTCTATCTACTAAAGGAATTCTATAATAGAGGTTTTAAAATCCGCATTTATTGAAATAGAAATATTTTGTCACTTTTGATCAATTTAATTCATCTAAATAAATAGTAATAATCTTATTGACTCCAAACATTTGAAAGCTAATTTATATTATATTATACTCGAATCAAAAAGTGCAAAATTGTCTGTCCAAAGAAATATTCCATTTATCAAACTCTATATGTATTCTTCTGAAGAAATGCCATGTTTGTGTATACTCTGTGTATACCTGAACTTTTGAAGGAGTGCACCATATGGACTCCCAAGTGGGTATAAAGATCATATGATGGTGTATAACATGACCTTTTCCAGCGATTGCATCCAAATATTTGATGCCTTCATGTAATAAATGTTTAAAGGTCAAGCTATAAAATGTTTTGAGTAGTTTTCTTGGCAAATAAACAAGATATGCACCATTCTTGACCACATCCCTCAGATTAACTAGAACAAAATGTTCAATAAACTATTTTGTTTAAAAGACTTTGAAGGGCCAGATGATGCTGAAGGAACTAAGAGACTGTGCGAGACTGATCTATAAAATCTATGCCTCTTTGGGAGCTTGATACACACACTACAAATTGCAACGTGCAAAACAAAATTACTGCGCCTCCATTTAGAAAACTAGCAATGGCCTCATTAGTATGCAGATGTAATTGATGTCAGACAGCTAACAATAGCTAAGATGGAAAAGATGCCATGTCGCCAAAATGAATCACATTTTGTAATTCACTTCTTGTGAGGAAAAGGCCTGTGGCGTCAACTCAAGAGGACAAAATCGTTCGTAACAAATATACTGAGCCTCGCTTGGCATGAAATTGTACAGAAAATGATTTCTCACAGATCGATTTGTAATGTAATGTTAAAGGCCAGTATTGGGAGCTGAATTAAATTAGTTAACCTTTTGGTAAATAAGACACACTGTATGCGGTCACGAATGAAAAATGACACTGATAGTGGAATGACGGCATGGATCTGGATGAGCACATGTATTTATACGCACCTTGTATTGCTTGGCGATATTCTGCTTGTGGCTTTCCTCCACCTGTTTGAACTTGGATTCCAGGCCTCTCAACTGCACCTCCATCCTTTGCACATATTGCAGGTCTTTCTGGGTCCTCTGGTCAAGATTCTGGATGGACTGGGTCATATTCTGCACCTGAGGGAGAGGAAAGAGAATGTAAGAGAAGAGTTATAAGCCATGTGCTTGGTGAACAAAACTATGATGTATGATGGCGTTCAGTGAGCTGTGTATTCTGTCAGTAGGTCTTTGTATGGATTAGTTTCAAAGGTTACTTTTTCCAGAAGTTGTCTCAGTTGTTTGGTCCTGGCATCCCGTGAACACATGGTCTGCTGAGGAGCCACAACAGTGCACACACACCTGCCCTCACTGTCTTGAGCTGAGCTGTACACCTGCCACGACTCCTCTGGGTTAGCAGGCAGCACCTGGGCAAAGGACAAAACAAAGAGAAAAAAGGTCAGTGACTGATCGGGACGTGCTGTATGGCAACAGCTTTGTAACAGTTTTCTTCCTTCTCCCACTGCAGTTTTTGGGAAAGTTAATTACCTGAACCCTACACAAGGGTCAGAGTGATAGAGTTTCTGGCCTGCTGATGGAAAGTGTCATGCCAGGGCAATAATCATACATTTATGGATTGTTTTTTAATGCCTCATGAACTTAAATGCTTGGTTGGCTATGGTGAATAATGCTGAAGTAAATATGTTACTAAGGTAACTCTGTTTAGCTGGATGACTTGGAAGTATGAGTTTGGTCAAAATAATTTTTTTTAAGTCCAATTTTTATTTATCAACTACCCATATATTCTACAATACATATACATACATGCATACATAATATACATAATAAAACTACTTTTAATTTAAAAAATAATTATATATTATATATAAAAAATATATTATTATTGTAATATATTTGTTTATACTAATTATTTTTTACATCATTAAAAATTATTTTATATTATTTTGTTTCTCCTTGTCCATCAGGAGCAGAGCAGTGTATTAGTGGTTAATATATACTGACAAAACACAGTTTTTAAGAATTGTCATAGTTGGTGCTTTGATGTGAAATGGTTTCTTCTCAAAGGGGATTTTACGACCCAGTGGCTTTACATAAAAGAGCCATCTGGAAGAGTGAGCGTTTCCGTATGTCTTGTCCTAATCCCGAGTAATCTAATGAATAATCCATATTCATGACCAGTGCGGACAGAGAGCATTTTTTATTAAATCGAAGGAACATCTTTGCAAATCTGCTGCCATTGTAATGCTGAATTCAGATTATAATAAAATCTAATATTTTTACTCTTTGAGGACAAAGCTTATAACAATGCCAAAATAGTGAAGGCATATACTACGTAAGAAAAAAAAGTACAATTCCCTTGCACACAAACAACTGATTTAATTTGTATAGATTTCAACACAGGATTTGCAAGATAGCAGTTGACTAATAAAAATGGCAATAAACACACTCAAAAGTTGATACTCCTCCTATGGAGAAACATTTTTTACCTGACTGCACCATTTGAACCTCAAAAGACAAAGGTTTTTGCCTATTGTAAAATCTGTATAATATTTGATATCTATTAAAATGAATTCACACGATGTAACTGCTCGATTCCAACCAGCTGGTTCCTGCTACCTCATCCTATAAACGAACAGTCGAACACCTTCTGATGAACACAGGATGTCTTAAAGAACTAATGATAATGCATTTTGGCTTTCCTTTGCAAAAGTTCAATGTCAACAAATGAGTTTGTATTATTTGCCACGTTTTGTGTTGCTACACGAATCATGCAGAGACATAAAAGAGCAATAAGTTGTGCAGTCCCAATGAATAATTGAGTATCCTTGAGTATCCCTTTTTTTAAAAGAATATCCTTTTTTTCTGACTATAACAACAATTCCACCAACACACAAAAGACAGGCAAACACTTAAACAGTTTCACTGTCTCTGATACTACTGTAATGCGACCTCAATATGTACTAGCCGAAATAATTATCATATTTATACAGCCTATTTGATATTTTAAGGTACACCAAGGTGCTTAAAAAGAATAATATGCATCCAAAACTACACACTGCACAGAACATTAAAAAAACATAAGCACATTGTAAAAATATCAAGTCGGAACTAATGTTTTAAAGTGCTGTGCATGAACAACATAATTTTTCCATTTTCTAACCTACATTATTTAAACAGTATAATTTATGAGGTATACATAATTTAGTGTTTTTGACAGCTCGTGAACAAAGAGAATAAGAAAACTCACGCCAGTGCTCCGGTCCGGCACACCCGGAGGTGCCACGCTTAATTTGGTGCTATTCAGACCTACTAGAGAGGGCAAGGTTTGCGACATCCAGTTGGTGATCATCGCCATCGTGCTGAGCACTACTCCAATTTTCAGCAAAGGCACCGACATCTCTGCTCTCCTCTTTCCCAGTAACCTTCATTATACACATTCCAGGAGAAAACTGTGACCTGCGCCGCTGACAGAGGTGGTGTGCTTCTGTAAAGCACCCAGTGAAAATGAATTCATCTCGGGCATGTCTACTCGCGCTATCCGATACTAAACTTTATAATTACTCGAGCTCTCTCGGTTTGTGAGAAGCGTGCTGTTCTGTCTTCTTTCTTCACGCGAATAATGACGGAGGTTCAGCAGACCATCTCATCTCATTGGTTCTGTGCCTCCGCCCACCCGTTATACTGGTGAAATATTCATAAATATCACAAACCTCCTCCAGGCGCTTGACGCACGGATATACTAAATCACTAAACACATGCAAAGTTTTAGTTAAAAACAGGTTTTAATAGACAATGTAGCCTGCTTTGCTCTCAAATTGCATTTAAAACAGCAAGCGATGTCATAAAACTTAAAATAAACCACATTTTTCTGAATTTTAATTCATTGCTTTATTGGTTTTAATGGTTTATATTATATGATAAAATAAAAAAGTTGGCTATTGGGGGCATTCGGTAAAACGATACAATTTTTGCATTTTTACGTTACTAAAATGATATGTTTGCTCTTCAAATTCGACTCCATTGAATAATTCGCGCGCAGCCATCTACAGGCTCTCTCTACCGCATGCATTGCACAGTAGCCTTACCCACTATTATTTATGCTCTCTAAAGTACAGTAGCTATGATTATTAATGCTCTCTGAGCATTTCATTAAACTCTGAAATATCAACAAATGTTTGATTACAAAGATAACTCACTTATGCACAGCCTGAAACGGAGTGCTTTATGAGTGCTGTTTATGAGTCACTTCTGAACAGGGAATTTGTAATAGGATAGCTGATCACTGACAAGTTATCTCTTAGTATGTCATGGCAGTATTTAGCCAACAGAGGGCAATACAGGTTGCTTTCTTAGTTAATTTTTTTTTTCTCCTGTGCAAAAGTTCCAATCAAACCCTCAACACCCCCTTCCCAACCATGCATCATATTATTGTTATTTCTGCATATTTGTTTAATGCACAAATATACGTTCTAAATAAACTAGTGACAAATTAGCACTCACAGACAGGCTGTTAAAAAGATCTGCATCCTTGTTGTCTTGTTCTTCAGTTTCTATCCTTTTTTTGTTTGTTTGTTTTCACCTGCACTAATGTATGCAGACATATCTGATTAATCACCGAATTACACATGAGAAGTTTTCTTCCTGTACAGGTCAAACAGATTTATGAACATTTTGAATTAATTTTATTAAATTGTATGTGAAACTACTTTGGCCTACTTGAGATTTATTAAAGATGCTGTATAAAATGATGTTTAACTTATGATATTATATTTTTCTCTCTCTGTCTTTTTTATTGCTTCATAATTTGGGAGATTACAAATTATGGCACAGGTCACTTAGTTTCAGAGTACTGATTTTGTTATATAAATCATCCAATAATTCACAATTACAGTATACAATGCCTGTTTAAAAACTTGTAGTAGGCTATTAAAATCAAATAAAATGCCCCGAGAAAGACAAATAAACAAATAAATGCACAGAAAAATGCATGGAGTAGAAAAAAGCCAAAATTAATTAAATTTGCAATATTTATTTTCTGTACATTAAGACTAATGACCTTGTCCATTTAGTAGCCTAAAGCTTTTACCGTTTGATTAGCTCACCAACAGGGATTTAATGTCAAGGCACAAGAAAAAAAAGAAAGAAAAACTAGTTACTGAAGAGCAGGCATCAATGTGGAGTGTGGAGAAAGCAATTTACTCGCTATTTTTGTCTTCAAAGTGAGATTGTAGAGTGTCAGAGACAATCACAGTGTGTGGATAATGAGAGCACACTGCACAAGCCCTGGAGTGTTTTATCTTCAATGGGAATAATCATACAAATGATACTGGTGATCACTGTCTTACACGCACAAACAGTTTTTACTGAAACCAATGCATTTATCTTCAAATACTAAAACTGTCAACATTCATAATCAACCACAATATAGCCTGCACCCCACATAAAAGTTACTATTAAGAAAAAATCCATGTGGGATAAAAGCTCTAGTAAATAGAATCCCCGCTGTGATTTTTTTTATTGTAAATGAGATTTCATCATATTAGTCCGATCTCCGCTGCCCAACAGATTAATCTGACCTTATGATAATACACGAAACCGGCTTATTTGGAGCATATCTGCCTAATTAGCCTAATATGTGCGCTGAAAATGGCGTTTATAAACCTACTTGGGTGAGTTCAGTGCCCATCAGTACAAGGAGGGTGAGACTCAGGAGCTTGCTTGCAGGCTGCATCTTCTGCCGCCGATGCCACCTGATCCGAGGATATCACATGCAGAGCTGTTTTCTGTGCAGCTGTCCGGCTCTCTATCAGACGCTCCTCTTGAATGTGCGTATATATTTTAATTCAGCGCCAAAATAATGGAAAAAATGAGACTGGAATGGTTTGCGGAGCCGCCTCTTTGCATATTTATCTCATGTCAGCTTCTCGACGCCTCCTCGTCCTCTGTCCTGCTGGACCGGCGTTCCGACCGCGAATGTAGGGATGAGCAGGAAAGCGGCGAAAATATTACTTCATCACTAGACAAACTTGGCTGGTTAATACGAGAGAGTAGGTGTGGGCAGGAAATTTGAGAAGCGGGGCCAAGCAGTGGTGCTGAACCGGATGTGACACGAACTGGCGTGGGAAATTCAAAAACCTTAGAGGGGGACTTGAGCTGCGCGAGACGAGCTGCTGGAGTGGAGAGCGCGCTCCTAATCTGCGATCACTGCTGGACACGAGCTCTCAGCGCGCGGAAAACAGCACAGTTCACAGCACAAGTGCCAGGAGTCCAGGACTTCATTATAAGGATAATAAAAAGAAATGACGAGGTAGCCATGGAGATTCAGTCCTCCTTGAGTACCACTAATAATAGTAATATTACTAATAAAAAAACGATATTTGTAATACGTATTAGTGGTTTTTATAAAACGTTAAATTATGTAAATTCACATAAGAAGAAGCCTTTATATTTATATATCCTGAATATCTTTTTATATTTATAAAATGAAATTATAAAAAAATATATATATATACATACACACACACACACACACACACACACACAAATATTAAATAGGCCTAACAAAAACTGTTGATACATTGAATAATAATAAACATCAAAGCAGACTGACATTATGGCTCTTAAAAATCCAAAATGTTACTATTTTACTGTATTTTTTATCAAATAAATGCATCCTTGGTGAGCATAAGAGACTTGTTTCAAAAACATTAAAATTTCCAAATTATTTAAAACTTTTGGTGGTAGCATAATATTTACATGTTTAAATGATACATAATGTGTATGTTTAAGTAGCTATTGAATAGAAATACAAATAAAAATGTCATTGGTAACACTTTACATAAAGTGTCATTTGTTAACATGAATGTATTAACTAACATGAGCAGACAATGAACAATACATTTATTACACTATTTATTAATTTTTGTTTATGTTAATGAAAATACAGTTGTTCACTGTTTATTCATGTAAGTTCAGTGCATTAACTAATGTTAACAAACACTTATGATTATGATAATAATGCATTAGTAAATGCTGACATTGACATTAAGTAAGAGTATAGTAGTATTGTTCATTCTTAGTTCATGTTTATTAAAGTTGTTAACTAATGTTAACTAATGAACCTTATTGTAAAGTGCTGCCATGCAATTTTTAATCCAAACCAACCTGTACCAAACAAATTCAAGATATTAAAGTTTGAACATCCTTATTTAATCAATACGAACAACCTTAAATGCCATCGTTAAGGTTTCTCCATTTACTGACAGTAATTGACTCACCCAAAAGAGCGATAGGCTAAATGTCATCACCACAGTGCCCTTAAGAAGCACAACAGTCTAGAGTAAACTCCTTGTATTAAAGGTCAAATTAACACCTGCTGTTGCAGTACTACAACAAACAGAATGGGCAAACAGTCTTTGTTTGAAGACTACTGTTTACATTTACATATGTAAATAATAAGTAAATAAATTAACAGGATAATTCAAGGGGCTTTATGCACCACATAGTGCCTATGGAGATGAGTGAGAGCAGAGATATTATATAAAACTGCTGCATTTTAATCCTGGCATACATAACAAATAACACATACTGTAACACATATAATAAGCCAAATTTATGTAAAATGTATTTATTATTTATAACTTTTTTTTAATCACAAAAACTACTTTGTAATCAAACAATAATCAGAAGTACTCTTGTGCTTCATTAAACTTCGTAGGGATTGCAGATTTATTTTTGAATATCACTGGAATAGTATATTATAGCTACTTTTAAAAGAAATAAACAAGCAAGTCTCAACTAGAGTGGTTTTCAACTAGGAGATAGGGCCCACTAAATTATTTTATTTCAAATTATTTTAAGATGTCGGCACCAATGCAATGGGTGTCCTGTGTTCGAATCCCGACGTGATTAAAACATATTTTAGTAGGTGTAATTTGTACAAATGACCACATTTAACCCACCCATTACAAAAAGGCAGCAAAATATAGGGTTTATAGGGTTTCACTCCCACATGTGTTCTCTGGGTTTTAACCCACAATTGCATGATCACTCCTCCTCTTATAACGCATCACTCTACAACCTGAGCTGCATCAGCCCTGTGTCATGTGTGTCACGGTACGCTGGCGATCGCTCTTCAACTGATACACGACTCGGAGCAGGAATAAATTCAAAGAACATTTATTAA
>JAUCMS010000458.1:0-12012 GCA_032357445.1 Enteromius radiatus | reverse complement strand
CATTCTATGGCACCTTTAACAGCATTGTTTAGTTGTTGTTGTTTTTTTAAACTTGTATATTGAATCGTGACTTGTATATTAATCAACTCTTCTTATGTTCTCAGGTATCGTGATTTCAGGAATCCTCCTGGGCATCCTAATCAATATGAGTACAGCATATATTATTGGCATGTTATTGCTGCCAAACTGGCTTTTATGATTGTGGTTGAGGTAAGTGACTATATGTGATATACAACTAATGATTACTTCATAAACATGGTTGTTCTGTTGTTGTAAATATGCGGTTTTCTTTTCCTCACAGCACGTTGTATATTTCACCAAGTTTATGTTGTCCTACATGATCCCGGATGTGCCGGAAGCTCTGAAGGAGCAGATCAAACGGGAGCGTTACCTGACGCAGGTCATCCTGCATGAAACGAACATCAAACACTTCAAGGAGCTCATGAAGCCCGTCGCTGACAATCTGCTAGACGAGATGGAAGAACCAGAGTTGGATCTGAAACTGTGAAGCTATAAAATGCCAATTCATGTCAGACTTGAAATGGCATTCGTTTCTGTCCTTTACCTTAATGCCTGAGCCGCACCCCATGTCAGACTCCAATTCAGTCTTAAACCTCAAACAAACATGACCAAGAATGTTTGCATAGTCATTTTGATCTTAGCAGACACTTCTGATGCTGAGTGCTGTATCATATGCTCATGGTATCTGAATGAAGTGACTGCAGATAAAACATCAGCAGGATCTTTAAGCACTAAATTTTATATTTTCAAAAAGAGAGAAACTTTGTTATAAGCTTCAGTTTGTTGCACGTGTTCACTAAAAACCATCAGCCTCGGCTCTGACAATCCCTTCAAGCCATATTGTTACATATTATATATTATCAACACCAGATATGTGATTTTTAACCACTTTTCGTTGAACTAATGCACTTAATCTGGTAAAACAATGAAATATATTTTTATTCAAAGTATTATGCTGACAAAGCAGGGTTTTTTGTGGAGTTTATATAACCTATACTAACAAAAAATTGTTTTTTGGACAATCGAGTACCACAGTATTGTATTGTGGTAATATGGTATTACTTTGGATGGCATCATTGTACCATGGTACTGTCACACATGTGAGCAAAATAGTTTTTTTTATTAATATTGTTTTAGTTCAGCTAACATTTCAGTCATGCTCTGTATGTTTGTGAATATTGTTTTGTTTATTTTTGTTACCAATTTGTAAAATACAATGTTTACATATATACATATATTTGCACATATTGACCACAACATTTTTATAGAAAAAATAAATGGTTGAGGATGTACAGTACTGTTTACATCATCATTTCTTACTTGCAACTTACCACAGTAAACGTAAAATACACGCTTTTACTAATATATTTTTTTATTGTCTCTCTTAGTTTTAGAAATAGGATTTTGATTTTATAGTCTGTAACAGTTTATATAATTATATTGTGTTTCAGTTGTAGTTATTTTAGGTTAAATTATATAAAAATTACGTAAACTTGGGTAAATAGTAATAATTATTAGTAGTATTAGTGCTAGTATTAGTAGTAACAGTGGCCTAGTATTTATACTATAGTTATTACTTTTGTTTAAAAGAACTGCAACTTTCCGCTCTGGCACATTTTATTTCTGTATCGCGGCGCAAGTGTGACGTCATCAGGACGCGTCGCCGTGACGACTGCATCTCGGGGAATCCTCGTGTGTTGTTTTATCGTCCTAAATCTGAACGAATAAACCATGAGTTCTCAAATAACGTGTGTCGGATGGGTGAAGCGCGGAGTCGCTAAAGAAACGCCGGATAAAGTGAGTCTGTCACGTGATTGTGTTTATACCGCATGTTTCTGTGGAATCGCACACGTGTTTGGGTTTTAACTCGAATGAAATCATCATTACAGGTTGAGTTGAGCAAAGAAGAGCTACAACGCATCATATCAGAGGCTAAAGAGGAGTTAGGGTGAGATTTGAATCGCTTACTGCTGTTTTATAACAGACTCGAGTTAAAACGCGTTACATGGTAAAGATTGTTGTCAGTAAAAACTTCTGTGTAATTTATCCAGGGATCCCAGTGGAGAGGAGGAGGATGTTGATGAAGGTGTGGTCAGTGGTCTCGATGTCAGTGAAGAGGCGTCAGCTGCCCCATCTGCTAAGAAAGAAATAAAAGAGGAAGAGGATGATGAGCTTGCAGAGTACGGACTGGAAAAATATGATGAAGAAGACATAAGTATGTAATCCCTGCTTGATTGATCTGGCTTCAACTCATGATGATATTTTTGAGCATTAAAATATATGCGAAAAGTGTATCAGTCACTCATTGATCTCTCAACCAATGGGGTGAGTTTAGGGCGGGGCTATCTGTTCGCCTGACCAATAGAATGTGACCGCTCACCTTATTTTTAAAAGCTTTGCTGGTTATGTACTTATTTATTTTTAATTCATTTCAATTTTATGAAACGAAATGACTAGCTACAAGATGAATCACAATAATACAAAGTTGGATTTAAATCAAAAACACAAAGACTTTATTATTTTAGAATTCTAAATTCATACGTTTGAAGTTAATCATATATTTAAAAAAAAAACAAACGATGTATTTGTTTATCGCTGTTCGTCATGTCATGTCTTCATGGACAGAGCTCAACACTCAACCAATCAGAGAGTGTTGAACAACTTCAACACTCTCTGATTGGTGGAATTTTTATTATGGGTAATGTAGTTTTTCACCAGGGATTTTTACAGTTTACTTCCAGATCCTGATTGTTGCTCTCTGTAACGGACAGATATCTGATGATGATCAAGATGGTACAAATATTCCCTTTTTGCTCATATTTTCTTTTATGCAGCTACGTCCAATCTTGGAGACAGTCTGGCTGGACTGACAGTGTTTGGCACCAATGAAGAGGACCCGTACATCACCATCAAAGACACAGTGAGACACGCTAAACTCACTCAACTTGAAAAATATAACATTTTATAGTTTATCTGATGGATCTGGTGTGTTTTGTAGGACCAGTACGAGCGGGAGGATTTTCAGATTAAATCCACAGATAACATGATTCTAGCTGGACGAGCCGAGAAAGACTGCTGTAACCTGGAGGTTTACGGTAAGCAGTGTTATTAGGATACTGTGTAACCCTGCTCAGGACTGAAGAGCTCGTCTGATTGTTTGTGTTTTTTTGTCAGTGTTTAACTCCCAGGAAGACTCTATGTATGTGCATCATGACATCCTGCTCCCTGCGTATCCACTCTGTGTGGAGTGGCTGAACTTTGACCCCAATCCAAAGGAAGGACAAGGTGAACATTTGAATTTCAGTCATCAGATATTTATGTAAATATTTTATGTAGTAGGGAAATTTTCTTAAGCGTTTATAGGATACATTTCATTTCAAAATGAAAGCGAAGCATAGAAGCTGCTGCAACGTAACCAATAAATTTAATCAAGAAATATTGATTTCTGTAATAACCTATATATATATATATTACATTATATAAAATCACATGCATAATTGATATTTATTCTAAATAGTCTTAACTAAATTAGAATAAAAAAGTATTTGAAAATTAATTATAAAATATAATTAGCACTTGGAAAAAATCTGTAAAATAGTAAGAGATATATTTAGTGAATTGTTTGATTCTAAAATCCTATTATAGTATTTTTCACAAATAAAGAAATAGTTAAAAACAAATAAAAAGGAATTAAATGGCAGTGCACTCAGTAATCTGCCAAGTTTGTGTTTAATGGCAAGGTTTGTCAAGTCTTTATCATATATAAATACCTTATATCTGATATGAATGCATATTTATCAAATGATAACAGTTATGAGAAAATACTTTAGCTTTGACCAATCTATTACTAATAATAGAAAAGAAATTAGTTTAAGAGTCCTAAAAGTGCTGTCAAAATAAAAGTTCTGCTTCTGACTTATTGGCCAATGCCAAAAACATGTATTTACTTTTTTTTTTTTTAATTAAAGCTTAGATTAATTTTTTTGTAATTTAAATTTAATTTTTTGTTCTTGTAATTTCATGTTATTATTCATCTTAATTAATTAAAACAAAAAAAATACTGTTGCTTTAAATAAAATCAACATATATAAACATATAATTTGAATAAAATATTAAAATGATTATATTTCAGTGAGATGCAAAGCCAGCTTTTCTGACGTTCATGCGGGGTTTGTTGATGTGTTGTGCTGCAGGGAATTACGCAGCGGTCGGGAACATGACGCCGGTGATAGACGTCTGGGATCTGGATGTGGTGGACTGTTTGGAGCCGGCCTTCTCACTCGGCGGCAAGAAGAAGAAGAAGAAGTCAAAGAAGGTGCCTGTTTGTACTCAGATTGCTTAAATGGTGTAATAGGGGTCATGATGTTAGAGTGATTTCGTATTATGTGTCTGTGTTTTGAAGGCGGCGGAGGCCATCGACGGACACACAGATGCCGTGCTGGATCTGTCCTGGAACAGACTGGTCAGGTGAGACCGCTGAGCGTTTCTGAAGAGCGGATGCTTTTCCTCATGCTGTCGTCGCAGTCTAATGAGTGTTTCTGCTGCAGGAATGTTCTAGCAAGCGCGTCTGCAGATGAGTCGGTGATCCTGTGGGATATGGAGAAGGGAAAACCAGCAGCCACCCTCAACAAACACACAGATAAGGTACTGATGGAAAGAGGGCTCTTCTACTCTACGGCTGTGATTAATTCATCAAAAATACAGAAAAATTGCGAAACTGTTTTCTAGGTGAATATATAGTAAAATGTAATTTATTTCTTTGATCAAACCTGGATTTTCAGCATCATTGCTGCATCAGTGTCACATGATCCTTCTAATATGCTGATTGGCTGCTCAAGAAACATTCTTGTTACACTTCATAAAGAGTTGCATAAATAATTTTCCAGGTTCAGACGCTGAAGTTCCACCCGTTTGAGGCTCAAACTCTCATCAGCGGATCATTTGACAAGTAGGTCATGATGTAGAAATGACTTAACCAATTAGAGCACAGCACGACTGAACCTGACCAATCAGAGCGCTGTGTGTCACAGGTCTGCGATTTTGTACGACTGCCGCAGTCCAGACGACAGCCATCGGATCTGGCGCTTCAGCGGACAGGTGGAGCGCCTCGTTTGGGATCATTTCTCTCCGTGTCACTTCCTGGTGAGTGGCTGAACCGTTTGGTGGATTTACTCTGAACTCTGACCTGGAATGATTAGGGATGTGTGTTGCAGGCGAGTACAGAGGACGGCTTCATTTATTGCCTGGACGCCCGTTCGGATAAACCTGTGTTCACACTCCGAGCTCACGATGGAGAAGTTTCAGGTCACATTAACATCCATTACTTCAAATGAAATAAAATTGGAAAAAAGAAAGTTTCAATAAAACCTGTAATAGTGTATTAATGATGCTTTCCCAGGGATGGATCTGAGCAGTCAGGTCCGCGGCTGTCTGGTTACGTCTTCAGCGGACAAACACGTAAAGATCTGGGACATCATGGGAGACAAACCCAAGCTGATCCACTCCCGAGACATGAAGATGGTGCGTATCTGACACACGAGCGTCTCTCCGCGTGAAAGCGGCTGAATAACGCAGCTCTGTCTCTCTGTCAGGGGGTTTTGTTCTGCGGCTCCTGTTGTCCGGATCTGCCGTTTGTCTATGCGTTTGGAGGACAGAAGGACGGGCTGCGTGTCTGGGACATCAGTGATGTCGCTGCAGGTCTGTATCTCAAGCCTCTCGTGAGGATCTCTGTGTGTGTGTGTGTGTGTGTGTGTGTGTGTGTGTGTGTGTTGTTAACTGTAATCTGTTGTATCTCCAGTCGCAGAGGCTTTCGGCAGCCGGGAACGCTTGGTGGCGAACACAGTATCCGGCAGTGACATGGATGTCTCATAACCACCAGCATAATCTGAGACTCAATCATTGACCAACAGAAGAAGAATCATGGAGCCATGCTTCATAACATGAACAGCGTCTGTCAACGTACAGAGCAGATTTATCTTCTGATGTATATGCGCTGATATCTGAACTTTGCTGTCTTTGACAAATGTTTGAAGCTGCCTTCATTTGAGTGAATCTTGATGATGATTGCAATTTCTCTCCATATTTCTTCTTTTTAGGAAGTGTATAAATAATTATGATAAATAATTTCCAATATAAAACTATGGAATCTAAGGTATTCGTCTTATTCTGTATTTAAACATATTTTCTGTCACCATTTAAAAACAAACTACTTTAATGCTTTCATAAATGATTATTGAATAAAACAATCTCTAAGGTGGAGTTCCAGTGGTGTATTGCGGTACTGCTGGCGTTGAAAAACTTATTTTTATTTTTTATTTGCAAGATTTTCTTTTATCCTAATGACCCCATTTTATTTTATGCATGATTTGACCCTTTTGAATAAAACGCTCTCTATGGCCGTGTTTCGCTGCCCTCCAGTGGCGTGATGCAGTACAGCAAGTGTTAAGTTTTTAGTTTTTGCTCTTTAAAATATTATCTTTCACAAATGTTAGTGAAAAATAATTCACTACATGATTTATTTTATCCGAATGAATACATTTTATTTTATTCATTATTTTATTTTTTCATAATGAATAAAACAATCTCTATTGCGGTGTTTCACTGCCCTCCAGTGGCGTGATGCGGTACTGCTGGCGTTGATGCCCCCTTAAAATATAATCTTTTGTAAATGTTAGTAAACATTAATATGCTTGAAGATTGAAGGTTATTTTATCCTAATGACTCAATTTTATTTTATTCATGATTTTATTTGACCTTTTTGAATAAAATTATCTCTATGGCGGTGTTTCTCTCTTATGGCGTTTCACTGCCCTCCAGTGGCGTATTGCGGTACTGCTAGTGTTTTTTTTTTTTTTCGTTTTTTTTTGCCCCTTTAAAATATTATCTTTCGTAAATCTTTGTAAAAACTAATATGCTTGAAGATTGTATTTTAGCCTAATGATTCAGCTTATTTTATCCATGATTTTATTTGACCCTTTTGAATAAAATAATCTCTATGGCAGTGTTATGCTTCTCTCCAGTGGCATATTGCGGTACCGCTATTGTTAAGTTGTTGTTTTTTTGCTTATTTAAAATATTATATTTCATAAATGTTAGTGAAAAAATAATAGGCTATATTATATCTATTTCATTCTAATGAATAGACTTTATTATTTTATCCATAACTTAATTTTTTTCATAAAGAGTAAAACTATCTCTATTGTGGTGTTTCACTGCCCTCCAGTGGCCTATTCCGGTACTGCTAGTGTTGATACGTCCCCTCCGCCTTTAAAATATTCTCTTTCATAAATGTTAGTAAAACTAATAGGCTTCGATATTTTACTTTATCCTAATGCTTTAGATTTCTTTTATCCGTGATTTTATTTTATCCTTTTGAAGAAAAAAGCGACCGCTATGGCGGTGTTTCTTTGCCCTTCAGTGCCTTTCATAAATGTTAGTGAAAACTAACTGGCTTTGTGATTTATTTTATCCTGCTCTGTTATCCATTTAATATAGTTATGTTGGGAAATAAGAACATCAACTGGATATTTAGGCCGTCATAGGGTGCTCAATGTAATAATAATGAATACCACATATCTTAACGAAAGAAGAAAATATTTTATAATTTTTTTTAAAGGTGTGTCACGCTTCCTTCTAGTGGGATGCGAGGTGTCAATTTATGCTATCTATAAATAATTACTATTCACTGATTTATTTGCCAGTGTTTATGTGTATAGGTTACTATGTCTTTATTTTTAAATCAAGCAGTCGGATTGTTTCCTACCCGGAAGAATATTTATGTAGCGCACTGGCTGTAATAATCCCGCTAGAGGGCGCTCTAAAGTTCAAAAACCGAATTCTTCGTTAAACCTCATTTAAAAAAGGCGTATTTTGAGTCGAATTTCAAGACTATTCGATTATAACAACATAACTAAACAAAACAAACAACAAAGATTAAAAATATGGGTTAATTTAAAAATATGGTCCGAGAACGTTGCAAAACGTGTTGTTGTTGTGCCGCGATGTCCTGTAACTTCCGTTTCGCTTCCACTGATTCAGTTCTGTTTTTTCATGCAGAAAGCATGGCGGCGGGTCACATCAGCAGACTGGCTAACCTGTTTAATCGCGTTAACACGAGCAGAAATATTAGACAATTAAGAGGTGAGCTCTCATAATGGAAAACCAGTCACATTTTGGTTATAAATAATATGAATTTGTACGCGTTACTGCTGTAAATATGTTCCATAAGTAGGATGCTGTACAGTATAACCTACACCACTTCTGACCTTTTGAATAAGAGTGCTTTTTTACTGTTTTGGCTTGTGTGTTTTTACTTTAAGCTTATTAGAAATGTGCTGTTTTTCGATTTTAGCAGGAATATTTCTGTCATCTCACAACAAATCTACCGTCCGAGGTACATCCATTAACGACAACAGGTCAGTATTTCCAATACATACATAATCTCTTCATAAGTGCACACTAAATTGTACAGTTATTATTATCTGCAGTTATTGCATGTCAGATATTATCATTGTGTTGCTTGTTTATCTAAAAATGTTTAATTTCAGTTTCAGTGATGTGGAAATCGCAGTGACATCTGACGGAAACACAATAGTGTGTTATCACCCGACAGAAGACATACCTTATGAGCTCACACAGGTGTGTGTGATGGTTTGTGGAAGTGCAGAGGACAGATTTGTGGGGATGTTGTTCATAAGTGTGTGTGTGTGTGTGTTTTGTTTGTTTGTTGTAGCCGATTGCCAGGCCAGACGCTATCAGTGATCATGCAGAAACCCACGAGCAGGTGCTCAAAGCCAGACTCGGTAAAGACGTTTTAAATAACAAACAGGCCCCGACAATAGAGGAGCTCAGTAAGATGTTTTACACCACCAAACACCGCTGGTACCCAGTCGGACAGTGAGTTTGCTTTCTCTACTGGACAAAAACAACATATTCTGCCTCTGTTTAGTTGAATGAACTGGTTTGTGTTTCTGTTTCCACTACAGGTATCACACGAGACGCAGAAACACAAATCCACCCAAAGACCGATAGTCCTGGATGCTTTTTCTGTCTTCTCTAATGTTCTTCATATGCTTCACATTAAATAAAACCTTTTTTGAGCTATCAGTTTAATGGATTGTGTATTATAATTATAATTTTTATCGCTCATACTATGATTAACCCAAACATCAAAAATCTATTTTTGAAATTGAAATAATTCATCTTTAATTAAAAGAAATAAATATTTGCAAAGCACCTAGATTAGCTTGAAGCTGTAAATTAATGAAAACTACAATTAAGGAAACAATGCATTAAAACTATAAAGAGATATTATTTAAAAAAACAAAATGTACAATGAAAAAAAAAATATATATAGAAACTATTTAAACATAATTAATGTTAATGACTGGCAAAATTACAAGACATATATACACGTTTTACTTTATTTTCTCAGTGTAGTATAACATTAAAAAGTCATTAATTTGGTTAACACTTCTATTTAAAAGATAATTTCCTCAAGTAAAGGAGTTTTATATAGTACATTTCATACTCATTTTAAAATTGCAATACATAATGGGGTTTAAAATAATCAGCAGATGCATAGAACTAAAATGAACGATGTGGAAGTAACAACATCATGAACAAAAAAAAAAGACGAGGCCTTAATAATTGATTTAAAATGTATATTAAAAAAAATAATAAAATAATTGAAGAACACATGCATACAATTATACAGTGTTGTAAGGGGAAAACATTTAAACAATTAGAAATGCTCACACACAAATTAGTAGGAAAAACTACATTTCCCAGAAAACCTATTCGGAACAGACGATGACGTTTTTTTTCCGGAAGACTTGCGCGCATGCTCTGTCAACCTCAACGCGAGGAGCAGGGACCGGGCCACGGCGCAAACCGCATTAATAAAACGAGATGGCTGGATTGCCCCGCAGGATTATTAAGGTATAATTCTCATAATGTTTCTCTTGTGCGTTCCGTTGAGGTATTTGTGCGCTTTACGAAAGCAACGCGTTAAAAATGAAAGAAAACGGCACGTGCTGCTGCTACTGGCCCGAGCTCGCGCTGCAGTAGGGAGGCTCCCGCGCGCTCACTGTTTCAAACATGCACACTGCATAAAATATATGGAAATAGCCTTTACATAAAGAGCGACATGGAGAAGTGGCATCAGATCTTTCTGGATTGGAAGCGAGCAGCGATGAGAGTCTGTCAGCTGAGAGACTCTGGGTGTGTTTACAGATGAGGATCTCGCGCGCTGCGCTGGGAAACACTCTGGAAATGTGTGCATGTGTTAGCATGATATTCAGTGCAAGGACAGTTTTCATGCAAATAGGAAATTAATTGAATTGTTAATAAATGGTGTGTGTCGTAAATATGTGGTTGGTGAATTTTAAATACACTGTTCGGGTTGTGTTTACACGATTTTCATCTTGCATTACTGAATTTTAATTGTCAGCAAGTCTGATCCATACCGCAGCTAGTTCTGCTCAAGAACCGCCCATTTAAACAGGAGGCGACCGTCTGATTGACAGTTAAACAGGCCAATCGCAGTTCAGCTATACAGTCATGTGCCATTTTGGGCGTTGATTTATCTTTAATGGAATCAAACATAAATAATTTGATTTACACCAGTCTGGTATTGTCAGAAATAGACTGGAATAAATCAAATAATTGGTGTCACAAACCATGACAGGAATCTCCATGAATTGTGAAAAGTGTGCATGAAAAGTATAAATAATATCTTTTTTTAAAGTGTTTTATGGGCAAACGTTATCAAAAGTATTTAATCCAGCTGCAGGTATTTTATAATAAGCTTTCAAGCAGCTGGAACCAGATAAAGTTCATCAGTATCATTACATTTATGTTCATGCATTTGGCAGATCTTTTTTACCTGAGCAAAAGATTTTAGGAAAAATACAGTTTTGGAGTTTGTAAAACAATAAAATAAAATGATAAAATCATGAAATAATTCAGTCAGAATATTTCTCACCATGAAAATAGCCATAGAAGCTGGAATGGCGTTAAACACAAACAAACATTGCATCCAGGATTTGCATTAGAACCCATGACCTCGGCGTTGTGTTTCACGTGTGTGTGTGTGTGTGTGTTTGGCAGGAGACGCAGCGCTTGTTAGCCGAGCCTGTGCCTGGAATCAAAGCGGAGCCTGATGAGGGAAACGCTCGGTATTTCCACGTGGTGATCGCTGGGCCACAGGATTCGCCCTTTGAGGGCGGGACGTTCAAACTAGAGCTGTTCCTCCCTGAAGAGTATCCCATGGCTGCTCCCAAGGTCCGATTCATGACCAAAATCTACCATCCTAATGTGGACAAACTGGGCAGGATCTGCCTGGACATCCTGAAAGGTGATTATGTCAGGATTTACAAATACTATATGATTTTTCATTTTTTTTTATAAAGCAGTTTACATTTACAAGTTATTTAAATTTGCATATGTGTTTCATTTTTTTATCGCATTTGATATATTAGGATTTTGTGGTGCATATAACACGATACAGAATATAGAAGAAAAACAGCTCAGTTTTATTCAGAGACTCAAACTGGCTCAGGTGCTGATGTTTATATGGACAAAAATTCTGCAATTTTGATTTTTGTAATGTAAATAACCAAAATCTTTTATAACAGTATAGCAGATACACAAAATGGTAAGTCAGCGCTTAGTATCGCCAAAATATGACGTTGCAAGATTATATTTACATGATCAAAACATAAGATTCAATGCAATCTAATGGTGATTGAGAGATGAAGAAACAAACTTTCTCAAAAGAAAAAAATGACTGATGGAGAATCAAATAAAGCTGAGATGCTTTAGTTCAGTAAGAGTACATTTGGAAATATTATTCTGACATTTGCTGGATTAAAATAGGTCAACATCTCTCAGCCAAAAGACACTGAAGCTGAAGGTTAAAGGTGCCCTAGAATGCATTGAGAGAATATTTTAAATTGTTGTCTGATATGTACATAGAAGGTATGTAGCTTA
>JAUCMS010000456.1:0-12026 GCA_032357445.1 Enteromius radiatus | reverse complement strand
AAAGTAGTTTCAATGTAGCTAGCTACTTTTTGATAGTAACTTGTAGTGTAGCTAACTACTTTTCCAAAAGGGTAGCTAGACTGTAGTTTAACTACTTTAACTTATGAGTAGCTTGTACAGTAGCTTGTCAAACTACAGTTTCAGAGTAGCTTCCCCAACACTGAGTATTAGTAGACTGTCTGATTAAAATCTTCCAACACTTTATTTTGATGACTCCAGCATACAGTGCAACATACTGACTATCAGAGACTTATAAAAATCTACCCTAACAGTCTACTGAGAGTTAGTAGACATGTAGTTGCAAATGAATGACAATAGCATACAGTTGCTATTTTCACTGTAGAAACTGCTAAACAAAAAGTACAGCCAGTAATATACTATAAATTTAGTTGGTATCTGACGGGTAAATATTACACAGCGGTGCCCTGAACCTTCGCTTTAAGTGTGGTGATGCTCAATTCTGCTTGAAATTCTCTTGATATTTAGTCCTCATTGTAATGTTTTTCACTGTAATGTTTTATTGGCTTTGGCAAGAAAATATACTTTTTTTCCATCTGGCTGATAACTTCAACTTAGCATATGGTCTAAATCAAATTCTATGAATGATTATCTGACCCTGACTGATGTACAGTGAATGACATTGTCTCCTTGAGAAAACATTATGCCAAATCTGACAAGTCCTTTTTTTCTAGATTCCATGTGGTGATGCATATGTTAAATGATCGCATTAAGCACCAAAGTGAATATATGAAGAACAAAATCACAATATGTCTTCATGGCTTTAAACAGGTGCAGTTTCACTGAGGGAGGGAGTGAGGGAGTGTGAGTCATTCTGCAAATGACATACAAGCTTCAGCTTTTTGACTGCACAGGAAATAAATAAGTGCATACTAATTACTACTATATAAAAAAAGTATTATGACTAAACTAACATGTAACATGACTAAACCCATTCCTAAACAAGGTTTTGCGTTTAATAACCGTAGTGTAGGCTACTGTTTCACATGCAGTATATTTCACATACAATTTATCCTCAAGCAGATATTTGTGAATATCTTTGACTTACAGTAAACAAAACAAATGTATTGCTGACTCATTTTGCATTCGGAGACAAATATTTCTGTCTAATACAATCTTATAAATAAAAGTACCATAAAGGTACTTTTCACACTTTTGAAATATGCTGATGATGCTACATAAAGGTTTTGCTTTTACTAAGGTACAAGTCAACATGTAACTATATGAGTGGGCGCAAAGTCTTTGATTTATTCATGGAAAATGTGAAATGTATTAGGCTACTCTTAGATAACCTTGAATGAAAACTTACCACTACGTAGAATTCATCAATATTATTTCCATACAAAAGTCAAATGTGTTTTCTGAGAAGGAATGTGTCATATTCGAACTTTTTGTTTTGTTTTTTTCTCCTTAAGTAAAATATAACTCATTAATCAATGACAAGACTTGCCTCCACTATGGATTTGTGGCACATTTGTGTGTTTTGAACAAGGAATTGTGAATGGAAAGGAGCTGCGTAAAGATTCTTCGAAGTAATCCGGGATTTTCAGGTTTGGGAACGACACCAAGAGTTGTAGAAAAATAATAACATAATGTTGGCTGGGGCTACATTAATTGACAATTCTCTGCCAAAGGGTCACCATAGCCTTCATTTGGAAACGATCCGCGTCGATGTATTCAAACCGTGCTCCGAGCGGGAAATTTGTCGCCATCCAGCACCAATCTGCGAGTGAGGGAAGGAGGGGGCGGGAAGGTTCGTTTCAGGAGGGCAGGCTTTCCAGCGTTACTAGCGCTCCCCCACTACCCTCATTTCAGCATCTGAGGCAAATACTTCAAAATTCACCCATTGGACATGAAAGAATTCACTGGAAAATAAGTGGAAAGACAGAGGGGGAAATCAGCTGCCAGAGCTCAGAAAGTGGCTGAAGTCCGTCGGAAGAAAAAAAAGGATTTATCTCTGGTGAGGTACATTTCATATTATAATGACTGAATGATGCGTAAAATGCGTGTCATGTAGATATAAAGACAGGGAAACGCCGTTAAAGACACGTCTTCGTAAAATCCCGCAGTGTTTTATTCACGAGTAAGTGTGTTTTGAAGAGGAACACGTCGTTTGTTTTAAGGTTTAACAGGTCTCCTCTGGCCACAGCAGACTACAGATACACTGAGGTGAACCTGGCAAGGAGCGAGAGCTTATCACTGGAAAGACTGACGACTGTTACTTTGAGATGATATCAACTTTATCTTTTTCAGACATTCATTTCCCCCCATTAATTAAGATCAGTTTTTAGTCACGCTGTCGATCGGTAGCTGTTTTATTCACACTGTTGAAATACACTGATGATGCGACATAAAGCATTTGTTTTACTGAGGTAAAAGTCGACGTGTAACTATGAGTTGTGCGTTTTATAGTCGTGTATTTTATTAATGTAAAATGTGAAAGAAAATTGATTACTCTTGTATAACCTTCAATGAAAACTTGCTACATCTTAGGATTCTTCAAGATTATTCCCATACAAAATGCCCGTGTGTTGTCTGAGACGGAACGTGCTACTGTCGTCATATTCGGAACTTAAATATTGTCAAATATTGTAATAGATGTTCCTACGAATAAATCCAGTGTTCGAAGTAAATAAATAATAAAAGAAAATACAGCTTAGCCTTGGAAATTCGATCCATCGGATCCCAGTGTGTGAGAGATAACACTTGGATTGCGCGTGCGTTTTCTGTAGTTTGTTCCGTATGCTGGTTTTCATATCGTGACAAATCATTTCAGTCAACAGATAGCCTATTATGGTCTTCATGGAGTTACTTTATTTATGAGCTCAACAGTAAAACGCTTATGCAACCGGTTTCTAATGCAAGTGAGCTTGCTTTCAAATGGGTGGAAGACGTCTGACTGTTTATTAAAAGAGAGCGAGAGAGAGAAAAGGGGGCTTTAGTGCGCAAACAAGCGCCTTGGGTATGTATGAATACACTTTTATCATGTAGCTACTGGAGGTCCTGCATTTACGCGGTGCTTATGAAAAACTGTTTCAGCTTGCATCATAATGTTAAAGGAATATTTACCCCTAAATAAATATTCTGTCATTATTTAATTATCATGATGGCGCTCCCAAATGGCCATTCACGCATCTGACCCTATAGGACAAGTGGTTTAGAAAATGAATGGATATTGTGATAATGATTTACTTTTCTTTTCTAATGTCCATGCAGCACATTACCCACATCCTAATGCCATATCAGGGTTTTGTGAAGAACAGAATGGAAATGTTAAATTCTTCCTCTTTGCAGTTTTTTTTTTTTTTTTAAATCTTGTTCACACTTGCCAATCAAGTAAGTTTCATTGTGAATGATCATTAGACATGCTTAAAACAATGGTTTTCAGCATGTTTACTATCAGCCCTGCATTGGCAGTGGTTTTATGGGTCTTTTGGCTTTTGATAGAAAAGTGTAAAACTGACAGAGATTGGCAAAATTCAAGCTTAGGTCCTCATAGAGTATCATTCCATGACATTTAAATACACACTTAAATTTATTTTCACTAGGGATGCACCGATCCGACTTTTTCAGTCCCAATACCGATGCCTGGGCTTTGAATATCTGTCGATATCCAATACCGATCCGATACCATGAAGTATCTCCACACAGCCGACTCTTTGGCTTGCTCCATGTTGCTTACGCTTCAACTGTTCCAGCATGCGACACACGTACTGCTAATGAATGACGTAGGATCAGCTGCGACGCTGCGATCCATATTTACAGTAACTGGTTGCAACGGAGGAAGAAAAAAAAAAGAGGAAAAAAAACTGTGGATCTGTTCATTTTTCCGATCCCCGATCCAGCTATTTTTTCAATATCGGGGCCGATATCCGATCCTAATATCGGATAGGTGCACCCGATTTTCACATTATTAGAATATGGACTTCATACTGCTTTGGTGGTAATCAGATGTAATTTTTAGAGCTCAAAAGCCTTGATCCCATTTACTGCTACTTGATTATTATTATTATTATTATTATTATTTTACATCTGTATTTTACAGAAGAAAGAAACCAATATAGGTTTGGAACTAGAAGTTAACACATTACCAAAACATTTGTCATGATTGAAAATTCTTTTACTGGGAATTAGAGCTGCACGATTCTGGATAAAATGAGAATCACAATTTTTTTTCTTAGAATAAAGATCACGATTCTCTCATGATTGTGGAGAACTTTTTTTATTTTTATTTTAAGATTTACCCCTGAAAAACAGGTTATCAAACTGCAGTAAAATAGCAGTTAAATAAGACAAGAAATAAAATATAAAATAATATAATAATGTATATAATAAGAGAAATAAGAAAAAATATCTATTTTTTAAAAATTACATATATAAATAAATAATTAAAACATGGCTAGTGCATTAGAATAGTGAGTCCTTTCTGTTTTCCATTTCAACCCCCAAGCTCATTCATTTTACAGACTGATAAACCAAAAATTAACGTAATATAGCCTATTCAATTTCTAGCCTACTGCATTACTAGTTGTGGTTCAGCCTTTCCCTGTACAGCTTTGACCAACTGTTGCTTTATTTTGGCTGAGCTTTCAATGTTGTTACGGGAGAGGATGAAGCGGATTGGTTGGTTCATGTCACATGACCCGCGGTGCGCTTGCGGCAAGCTTCCATTGTGTGCATGCCAAATGCGCATCTACATTTGAAATAATGGACTTGAGCGCACAAAAGACGCCACATGTTAACGGTCC
Source organism: Enteromius radiatus (assembly GCA_032357445.1). Classification (NCBI taxonomy): domain Eukaryota; kingdom Metazoa; phylum Chordata; class Actinopteri; order Cypriniformes; family Cyprinidae; genus Enteromius; species Enteromius radiatus. The sequence continues at coordinate 7,260 of JAUCMS010000456.1, read as the reverse complement.
CTAAAAGCACAGTCGGCATGCGCTGCACCTGCTCTGCATACGCACGCTTCCGTCTGCGATTAAATATACTTCCAAAACTGCATGTGACGTCAGGCTTCATCACGGCCGCTGTGAGTGATTGCGTGTTATCTTGAAATCAGACAAGTTATGATCCTCTCCTGTCCTTGAAAATATAATTGGCTGAATCGTATAAATGCTGGATTAAGATCGTGTGGGGGGTCGAATCGAGATCACGATCTTTTAACGATTAATTGTGCAGCTCTACTGGGAATCATAACATAATTGAACAAGAACAGGATGTAAAAAAAAACATAGTGAAATTCAGCTAGACAGACACATGCTTATAGGAGAAAGACCTGGCCACATAAATGTGTCTCTGCATTTATTGTCAGCTAATTTCAAGATCAAAGGCTGCAATAAGAAAGAAAGCAACATCAGCACCGGTGACAGAATTTAGTGTTCATCACTTTTAATGAAACTGACTGTGTGTTGAGCTCCAGGATGTGATGCAGAACATTGAGTTTCATTTGCGACATTTTTCACATCTGCTTGCAGAGGAGCGATGCTCATCTCCAGCAGGCCTTACCTGTGGAAATGCTTGTTGCAGCAGCACTGTGGTAGTCGAGTTGATGATGCCTTTATTTAACTTCATTTAAATAAACTATGCCTTCAGAAGAACAGAGCATATGCCTAAATTTTTTTTTTAATATTAATAGTTTATGCTAAAGGTTGAACAGTAGGAGAAATTAACTCATATAGCATTACTTTTGGTGTATATCCCAACCGGTGAGAGACAAGGCTTACAGCTGTGAAATAGCCTGGAACAGATTGAAACCCACATTAAAGATGTGAAGACCATAGCCCAGATATCTTGGCAAGGCCATGATAATGAGGGCAGTGGTAGATAAGAAACATGGCAGGTTAAGTGCTGAAAGCTGAAGGTCTGTGAGCTCCAGAAGACTCCTCCCTCAAGGGAGCCATTTTCAGCTAGCCTGTGAGCTCGGCTCAGGCCAGAGTTACAATTATAGCTCCAAATGCAGTGCTCAAAGCAAGAAAATAAGCCCACTTTCAGCACTTCTGTGAAACTGAGAGGAGTGGGCAACAGTTTATGTCTGCTCTCTCGCTCTCTTTCTTACTCTCTCTAGCTTTGGTTCCACTAACTTCAAGGAAAGATTAATGCTGTACATTAGCATTTCACTTTAAAGGAATGGTGCCAAAGTGATTAAAGTTACTGCAAGGAATTATTAGTTTGTGCTGTTGTTTGTCACAACCATCCATTATTCCTAACTTATAAAACTGGCTTCTGTCCCCAAGAAATCAAAGCTGCTTGTCCTTTTTCAGGCAACTGAAATTAGCATATTAAAATTGAATTAATTTTTATATATTTATTTATTCATAAGGTTTGGAGGGAGGCAATGTTATTCTAGAATTTTACCCTCTTCAACTCTCTGACATTTGACCACCTGTTTTAATCTAAATGAGGCATGACTCATCTACCGTGGAGTTGCAGGGTTTTGCTATTAACCTTGCCCTACCCTTTACACCTTGTTTTCAATAACACATAGGCAGAGCAAGGCATATAACAAGATGACTTCTTAACTGTGACTGTCTCTAAACAGACTTTTCACCGTTACTTCAACCTTTCAAGTGCTTGGAGCTCAGAGCCTCTTTTTTAGTGGGCGGCTATGCTGGAAAGAAGTGAAAAATCCAGATTTACACGTCAAACTGGGATGGCTGAAGAAAAGCACTGCCTTTTTTCTAACGCAGGAAAAATGTGTCTGAGCTCTCCAAATCCTTAGTATTTGGCATTCCTAGATGACTCAGCAGTTTTTACACCTCTGAAGTAGGATTATTTGACAATCCCCAATGAAATTTGCATGTGGTCAGCATGCAGGAGGAAAACAACAAGGAGAACGTGCCAGCTAGATGGTCAAATTTATGCATTGTCTCATGTCAGACCTGGCCTGGTTGTGTCTGACTGAAATACCAGCATGGGTCAAAATAGTCATGTGCTTTTTTTTTGTTTTTTTTGCAGATTTACCCCATACTGCTCACTTTTGGAGAAATATATAAACTTGCCAGTGCATTTGCTTGTTTATTATGACAGATTTTCAGAAATACAAGATAAAAACACAATGCTTTTGAAAACCAAGAGCAATCATAACCCTAACTATTAGCATACAGTAAAATAGAATGGTTTGCTTTAGTGTGATTGTGTTAGAAATGTCAACTTGAGCTTAAATCACTGTCCCTTCTCCTGCATAACCAGAAAGGAAAAGAAGATCTGGGGGTTAATCATTTCTGACAGGAGGTAAACTAGGTGAGCCTTTTTAATGGCAAGAACACTCTACCGCGGTCAGTCAAGAGCTTGTCACACACTAATACAAGCAGTGAGTAGACAGGGATATGTGAAAGGAGAAATAAGAGTTAGCGTTCAGCACTCATGACTCACTGATTCAGCTCATGCACCTAAAGAGCTGTTGTAGACAATGAAAATCTTATTTGCGTATATTTAATTCAATTGCGGAATTCAGGAATACCACTTAACATGCAAATATTTTATGTATAAGAATATATAAGATAATTCACTGTAATACACCTGTTAGACAAATTAATTAGTTAAGATTCTTTAATTTCCAAAGGAAATACAATATGGTAATTTCTTTCCTGCCACTACATAGGATTTATACTTCAGTGGCCAACACTTCTCATCTTCTAAAGGTAGCTGTCACAAGTTTTAACGTGCACCTAATGTTCATTAAGTAGCTTCAAGGGTACTTGGGCTTCATTTGATTCTTAGTCAAAACTGCCTCAAATAAATATCGATAAGCTGTGTTTGATAAGGCCAGTTTGAAGGGAACGTGCTCTTATTAAGCAGGTCCTTTTTTTCTTTGTTCAATTTTTTATTGACAACTGAACTTGGAAGTTGAAGAGACAAAAGGGAAAACGGAAGACTTGCAAAGTCAAAGATAAGGACGGAATTAATTTTAGGTAAAAAAAAATCCAGGTCACAGCCTCACATTCTCCCCATAGCTTAACTGCTTATCTTCTTCACAGACTTTTTGGTGACTGCCTGCTCACAAGCATATAATGACCTGGACTCATCCATAAAAATTCAACCCGTTAGCCATATTGGGCTTCAGGCACAGATTGGGACAATTACTCAAACCTTGGACATTTCTCTACTTTTCATTCAACTGGTCCTATGGCTGCACTAGCCTGTGTTGACTGCACCACACTAATTTTCTCCTGCCTGCCAGAACCCAGTCAACTTTTTACTTTCCATCTCTTCCCTATTAATCATTTCCACACTCATTATTTCATGTAGAGTCAGTTGGAATTGGTGGTGAGGTAGATAACGATAATGGTATTATGATTTCAGTTGACATTAATCAGTATGATGGATAGAGTTTCAGATTGCATTAGCTATTGATCAAACCTGAGGCATCAAATGTGTTCAGGTCACCAAATTGAGGTATCTGGACATTACATGATATCACTAAACTGTTGGCTAACAGATATGTTGTTTACATAGTGCATGCAAGTAAAGGGCTTGAAATCTGTCATATCTGTCAGGCAAAAGTGCTTTGGTAGGTGAGATAATGCGCTGTGACGCACATGGCACTTGACTGATGGTATTGATAAGCTACAAGTCCCACCAGAGTGCAGGCATCTCGCGTTTTGTTTACCCTTTAGGTGACAGTCATCTGTGAGGCAAAACGTTAGAGCAGCTTTCTTCCTCTGTGGCAGTTACACCTGACAGATTCCACAAAATGTTCCTCCTCCAGGAGGATTTACGAGAGGGAACACTCAAGTCTTGATAATCTAGGAGGAGATAGTCATCTGACTAGAAATGTGCAAAACTACATGCTCTCAAAATCAACTAGAAGAGAAATACCAAAATTGTGTTGCCTGGGGCCACTTTTAGAAGTTGCTGTAATGACTGTGGCGAAAGCGTTTGGATCCACGTGCAAAGCTTTATTCAGTGGTCAGCAGGCAGGATCAAAACGGCAAACAGGAACAGTGGAGGCAAACAGAGTTGGCGGAACACGAGTCAGAGATGCCCTCCAAGGTGGATCCGAAGACAAAAACGCTCTCCAGGGCGGTTTGGGTAACAGGAACGTCCTCCAGGGCAGACCAGGGGACAGAGATGCCTACCAAGGCAGCCTAGGTGACAGGAACCTCCTCCAGAGCAGGAGAGGAGACAGAGACGCTCTTCTGGGCGGAGCGGGCGGCTGAGACGTCCACCAGTGGGGAGTGGTCAGAACTGGAACATTGAGCAAAAACATTGGTAGTGGCAACCACAAATTAAAATGACTTCATGTTACTTAATCATTGTTTGGCTTTAAACTGTGCATTAGTTCACTCTGTTATTCACCACAAAAATAGCAATGTGAGCTAACATTTCGTGTGGACCTTAAGGCTTCCCAGTGATCGGCAACTGTTATGATTGGCTAATATCATTGCATAGAAAACAGAATCAAGGCCATTTTTTCCCATTTTATTGGATTTGAGGTGCACTACAGTGTTCCATTTATTAACTGAAAACAGGCTAGACTGATCAATTTTTGGGATTTCAAATCAAGAAATGCATATTTTTTTACCCAGGCCTAGTCACCATTGTATATTAAGCGAAAAACAGTAAAATGCTCACAAATGCATGTGTTCATAGACTAACATCAGAGCTTTAGAGCCAAAGGAATGCAAGAATGTGCCCTGTAAGAGTGGCCCTTCTCACATTATTATTATGAAGCCGGCAGTGTAGAGCTTTTATTTCATTATAATGGTATTCATTATATGCATCATTATATGTTTAATTGCTATGCAGAGAAAGTAGCACAATTCTAATTCTCAAAAAATCCAAACTGTAGCAATGGATCTATGATGACCTTGTGACATGTATGAATTTGACCCCGAGGACTGATTATCCCTGGGCTAGTCGCTGGTTGTCTGAAAAACTAGTCGCCCTTGAAGAAGCCCTGTATGATAATGCTGGTTTAGGACCGTGTCCAAGAGCTAGATGGAACCCCCCCAAAAAAAAAAACATCTCCAGATGTTTTTAAAAGACCCTCTTAGAGCACAGTCTTAACAAGCATATCACATTGTCAGCATACTAAAGCCCTTTCTAAGAAATTGCTGTAAAATGCATCCCCTTTAAATCTCCGCTGCTATATATATATAAAGTAGGTTATGCCCTAGTTGACCTCTTTAAATTGTATGAACCTTTTAGGTTGCTTTTTAGTGTTTGCATGCATTGACAGCCATCTTCAAAATGGATCATCAAGCATGCATTTCACTAGTTGTAAATTGCTTAATTAAAAAAGCATCATAAAATGATGCATTGCTGTTATCGCATCTGATCATTGGTTTGACAGAGAGTTGTTCTTTGGCAGAGTGCCATGCATATATAAATAAGACAAGAAGTGCAGGTGTGACTGAAACCTTTATTGGGAGTCTCTGGACCGGAGTGAATGAGTAAATTTACCCAATCAGAGTGCCAAAAAAGGAGGGTCAACAGTTTGCACAAGAGACTTGGGAATTATTGAGAATAAAAGGTATTTTTTTTCTCAGAAACTAATCCTTGTTGTTGCTGCTTGAGAGATATAGCTTACTTTACTGTGTCCTCTGCACATATATTAAGTACATCTTCATTTATTTAAAGACATATTGGTTGTTAAACTTTAGGTTCCACTTCAGTTTTTGTGGATATGTCTCTTCCTTACCTCATTACCAACCTAGATGTTTCTGCAGCGTTACGTTCAAGCCATCACTTCATTCGGAGTTGTCACATGGTTGGAAGGACTTTTCATTATCCATCTTATTGGAACCTCTTTTGTGTTCCACTATCCTTGCCTGAGCACTGATATCTCTTGCCTTGGGTCCTTGGAGAGAACTTTACTGGAGCGAGTGTATCATAAATGTGCTTTTTGACATTTGAGACGAGAAGCCTTAAAACCCCATTCGCCCTCAATCCGTCCGCCTGTCATCCCTTGCATGCGACACACATGAAGCAGTGCTGATGCAGCAGGGTTGATAGGCTGTTCCATGCAGACATGTTCAGACGGGTGTAAATTTATCTTGACACTGTACTAGTTTGGGTTCATTTTAAAAATTAAAGCACTGCACTCTGGAGAACTTTGGCAATGTTGTTCTTTCCTCTTTACAATGAAATTGCTTTTGCCCTTTTTGCCATCTCCATTTATTAAACTGTCTTTGTACCCTGGAAGAAAGATTTGTGTGTGTGAGTGTTTGTCAGTGCTTTGTGTGAATGGGTTAGTAAGAGCGAAGAATCTTGACATTCTGTCAACCAGAACGGTTCAGTTGTAAGAAGTGCAAACAAACAAGTGGTGACGCACTTGATGATACAGTACAAGATTGTACTGCAGGGAGATTGCAGAGTAATCTTGTATTATGGTAAAGAGTTTGCTTTGTTTCTTTTGCAGTTTTTTAAACAAATAAAATCATCAGGTAATATCTATCCTTTTGTGTGTATAGCGTCAAGGCATGAAGTCACTTCACAGTCTAGAAGTATCAATTTCCCCTGATCATTTTAAATGTTGCAATACCTTAATGGTGTGCCATAATTAATCAGTTATAATGAGCTAACGTGCATGTGATTTTTTTTTTGGCTAATGGGTCTTTGCCAGTGCACTCCATGCTCCCAGGAAGCATTGCTTAAACCTCGACATGATGTATGATGCGAAGGTTTTATTAAGTTTGGAGATGTACCTAATGATACGCCAGAAGAGAGGATAATCAGTGTTGAGACACATTAATGTTAAAAGAGTGTTGTGCTTCATCATACTAGTCACTTTTTCTGGTAGTGTTGTCAGAAGTACTGATAATTCAATTCCAAGTTGATTTTAAAAAAAACGTAACAATACTGACACTGAGTACCAGGTCGGCTCGGTTGGCACTGATAGGTTGCTTTCAAATGTTCCTGAGCATATTTCTGTCAATTTTGACACAAGAATGAAGAATGTCAAAGGTTTCAATTTACAAAGTGCTTTTAAAGCATTCGGTATTGTAGCCAATAACAAACATATTTGATGAGCATGCAAATGCAATGGCCAATTAGAGGCTTTTACGACCACTATATATGTCAGAGTAATGGCGCTTTTCCACTGCACAGTACCGGCTCGACTCAGCTCGCCTCGGCTTGGCTCTGTTTGGTTTTCCACTGTGTACCTGTACCGGCTTCCAGGTACTTTTTTTCGTACCACCTCCGGCGAGGTTCCAAGCGAGCTAAGGCGAGCCGAG
>JAUCMS010000455.1:0-12026 GCA_032357445.1 Enteromius radiatus | reverse complement strand
GAGCCGAGTCGAGGTGAGCCGAGGCGAGCTGGTACTGTGTAGTGGAAAAGCGCCATAAGTGGTTGTCAATCTCATGTAGCACTTTTTTTTTTTTTTTTTTTTGCCAAGACTTAAACCAAGCTTTCATACTTTTAACACTAGATGGCATTACTTTGCTTCTGCACATTTCCCGGTTGTGCAGATATTCAATATCAGGGTTGATGCAGGGAACTAAAATAATGGTGTTAATCTTTCAACTTGGGTTTAACTTGATAAAAATAGAAATAACTGAAATCGGGTTAAATTGAAATAACCTTATGTACTAAAATTAAGCTATTCACACACAATGTCTTGATGGTTAAAGTTGCTAACGTTAAAATGAAAATGAGCTAAAATAGTATCACAGTACTGCTCAGTGCAGTCAAATGCATGTATAACTTAAGCCATCAATTTGACATTCCTTTTCATATGCTAATATGTGTAGCTTTTTAGTGTGGGATGGGTAACTTACAGAGATGCCGTGCTCAGAGCAAGCTTGTGCTTTGACTAATGGTGGTTATTACTTTTAAGTGTCAAGTGGAGGCTTGTTGTGGGCCACCTGAGGCCCCTATAGGCCCCAGCTATACCTTGTTACATACCTGTGTGGGCTCTACTCTTGGCACAATACAAATGGACGTCCTCACTTTGGGTGTTGAATTTTGCTAAAAATGTTTAGTAATAATGACTGTTCTTTTGAGTATTGCTGTGGCTAAACCTTGAGTTTTATGCTCGCACACTTAAACTCCATTTCCCAGCTGCCCCGCTGTCACGGTGCGTCTCGTGCAGGAATGGTGCTGAGGCAAATACGCACACGCGCATCACAGCCACACGGCAACACCCCGCTCCTGCTCGCGCCTGCAACGCTGCGCACTACGTTTATTAGCGATTCTACAGCGTATATTAACAACATTTTCTTCAATTGGAGGTGCGAGGGCTTGTTTTGCGATCTTTATTATTATTATTTCTGCTACCACGTTGGTTCGAGCACTTGTGCACTGGGAGGTTGAAAGATGCACGGAGCGCGTTGATGACTCGGCGTGAATGACGATCTAGAGACATACATGACATTGGACTCTGGAAAGGTCTGCGGATAACGATGAGCACCGGTGAGTGTGTTGGGAGAGCGTTGCGTTTACTAATCTTATTACCTAAAAGCCCTGAGATTTGTTTGTCTGTACGCGGTAGTCTGGTTCCACCCACCTATCCACCAGCGCTCATTATGTTGCAGTGCAACCCTGTTGTATGGAAATGTAGTGTTGTCAAAGGTGTATAGAGGCTGTCCCTTTGTTTATCGTGTGATGTGCAGCGTGTTTAGCAGGTCACAAGACTCCCTTAGTGTTCTGCAGCTGGTGTAAACGAACCCTTTAAGTTGGGGCAACTACTTTGGTTATTGTAATGGGTTTTCCAAGGAAAATGGAACTGGGACCTTTTATCTAAGTCTTAAGCCTAATTGTGCTTATTTATATATGTGTGTGTGTGTGTGTGTGTATGTCCTGTGCATAGTATCAATTTACCCCTTACGCTGTCAGATGGTACCTTCTTTACCCCTAAAGGTTGCGTTGTACCTTAGATTAGTCATTTGTATTCTTCTGGTGCTATTTTGAGCTCTTGAAGAAAGATTTTTTTTTTCCCCCCTCCCCTGACCGTGTAGATGCATTTGAAACTCTTATTAAAAGTTCAACCAACATTTTTGGTTTATTTAAAGGAATAGGTCTACAATGCTCTTGTTCATTATGTGGTAGCTTAAGTTAACACTGAGGGTGTTTGAAGGATAGTCTGCACAAGCCCAGGTATTAGTTGATTTTGCTGTCAAGGTGGTCAATATCTCTAACCTTAATCAATTTTGTCTTTAGATCCAAGTTCCCTTTTGTGGGGTAATGTACTGTAGCCTGTATCCTGGTTGCACTGCACAAAAGCATCACAAGTAGACTGAGACAATTTGTGGTAATGCATTGCTGTATAAATTGTTAGGTTCTTAAAGTTGTTTAATTTTAATGAATGATAAATGATTAAAAAAAAGAGTTCTTCTGGAGCAGTATGTAAACCAAAATGGTGCTTAACTTGGTTAATTGACTTTGTCTAACCTCATTTTTCAGGTCGGCATGATTTGTGCCAGAAATTCAACTCCTGTGAATTTGACTGATGTAATATCAGTGTACAAAATCATCATGGGAGTGGCTGAGGCTAGTACATTAGGGCAGTTCTCAACTGGATTTAGTTGATGCCTTGTATAAAAATAATTTGTCCTCGAGCTGTCCCAACACTGTGGCATGCACTTTTTATTTTTAGTGTATTTATGTTCTTAAAGTGAAAGATAAAATTAATCCAGTGTTTACAGAACAAAACACTCTGTGATTGGCACAGATTTTTCCCACTGCAGGTAAAGTAGGCGTAATTGCTGTTACATTGTTTTATGTACTTAATGCGTTAAAATTAACATGTATTTAAATGGCATTTCACTTTTGCAGTGTAAATTTGGCATTGAACACATGAATTGGTGCCAAAATACTGAGTTTGATTGGTTGAGCCCTTCAATATCTAAAACAAAAGCTGTCGATTTCCCATTTTTAAAAGCTGACAAGGCTCTTTATTTTGATTTTGATCATGTAGTTGTTTGTGACCCACCAGATGAGAACTGCCATGTTATGCAAGTTAAGTCTGCGTTTAGAAGGTATTTGGTTACAATTAAAAAGACAGTGGATTCTGGCCCTTTGCAGAAACGGCGCAGACTGAATGTAACATTTTTATAGCTGTTAGAAGCAAATGGAGAATAGCTGGTGATATCACTCACTTGAGCCTCCTACAGTAAGTCCCTGAGAAACAGGCACTAGCAATTAGCTCTGAAATCTAGAGTGGGCCTGTGACATTTTCCTTGTCCTGGTTTTATTGGTACTGACTGTGATGAATAAGCTGGAGGCCATTCCTCTCAAACACTAGCTACGGTAGGGACAAAATCAGACTGCTCATTTTTCACATAATGTTGAAGAATAGCGTAGAAGCTGTTTAAAGTGCCGTTCTGACCTGCAGAAATCAGAAAGGAGGCACATATTGAATATCACATTAAAAATGTTTGAAATATACACCTTTGACTTCTGCATGAACCCTGCTGGTTTTGTAAATTGAGCCTTGGTTGGATGCATGCTGGATGAATGTCATTTCATCATCAGCAGGTGTGTTTAAAGGGACACAGTATCGCCAGGTTTTGAGGTGTTCTTCTACTAAATTTGGTGTTCCAGGGGCTAAATGTCGCATCAGTGGGGGTGCTTTAACCTGCAGGAAACACTGTTACCAATTCCATGAGAAAACTGGTGTATTTGAAATGTAGGCTGTGATGAAAGTGCAGTATGTTCAGTACATTTTACAGTTGTTTACTAACCACATTAGTCTCATAAGCTGGCAACAACTTGGTCAAACTAGTTGTTTAACAAATTAACTGAAGATAACCCGTTTATGAAAAAAGACATCTTGGTAGGTAAAAGTTTTGAAAGTTATTGGAAATCATTCCATGATCTGTCTTATACAGTTCATGCCATTGTTTTTATTTAAGTATGCTGTCATGTGTAACCTGACTAAGATCTGTTGGTCGGAATGCTTGTTATTGGTGTGTGTGTATAATTATTTTTATTTTTGTTTTTAATGTTTTTAGATTGCATTGTCCCACAAATGGTTTGAGTGACTTCTTAAAAAGCCCCCTGTAATGAGGCTTATAAAGGTTCATCTCAGAAAGTCCTTAAATTAATAATGTTATGTTATTAAATGTTGCTTTCATTGGTTTCCAATATCTAAACATTCATGTAGTAAATGTTAATACTTTTGGAAAGAACAAATCTGCCCATGCCATATGAGTTGCTGTTTTCAATCCAAGATTCACAGAAAATGAGATGTTTTATCTTATTTTGCTTTGGAAGTAAATGTATAAGAATCCTTAGACTTTGCACTGGGAAACAAGGTAAAATTTGACTAAATTCATGAGGATTTTATTTTTATTTAATCATCTTATGTGTATATGGAAACCTGTACAAAATACTTGAGCTGAGGTTTTACTCATAGACAAAATAAATTTTAATATGACCAGTTATTTGCTCTTTATGCAAAATGGGCTTCTGTTTACCCATCAAACCCTAAAGGCATGCTGTCCAAAGATGACCTGCTGCTAGACTTGTGACTTGTGTGCGTGTGTATATGGGTCTCTGTGTGCATATTCTGTCTCAATAACTTTCTTCAAATGCTCAGAATAATTTTTTGCTCTGTCACATGTTTTTATGATTGTACCAGACCACTACACAACCATAATAAAATTAATCTGATGCATATTCCTTTGAACAACATCATCATTCTATTGGAATGTAGCTCTGCTGAATTTAGTACTGCTGAGTCAGTGCTCTAGAACAGTTTGCTTGTCACCCCAGATGGAGGCTCACCTGGTTTGACCAAATTCTGTTGCCAGCTATTGAGACTGAAATGGCATCAACCATTTTGCAAGCAGTTTGCACACATGTATACACTTTCCTTTAAAACACCTTGAATATGTCTAAATATATCTTCAGGCTGAAAATGTTGTCTGATCAAGCATTTCTTTTATCCCAACAGTCAAGGAGGCTCCTTTTGGTTCAGCATCTAGCTGAACGGTTTTGTGTGCTAGGGTTCTTGAATTGGCTCTGTGGTGGTTATTTGCAGATTTAAAACAATGTTCTAGTTTGGGTGTTAGGCTTATTAGTAGCCTTGTATTAGCTTTTCAGTTTAGGTGCCCGTGGAATTAATTTTAGAGGACTTTTTATATTAAAAAAAAAAACCTTGTTAAATGTATCTGTTGTCTTATGGCAATTACATAAACATAAATTATTTAAATTATTTTTTAAAAATAAATAGAATTAACATCACGCTTACAGTAGCTTATCTTTACACTTGCAAAGTTTAAACAGAAGCTAACTTCTGATATTGCTTCTCAAAGGTGGTGCACATAAAATAAATTATAAAATAACTATGCTATAAAGAGAGATCCACTGAGAACCTTACTAGCGTGAAGCTGAATAGATTTATTTAGTCCTTTTTTATTTTTATTTTTGTGGTGTGCTCAGAGCCCTTGATTATTTTCAGAGCTGTGTGTGTTTGTTGGTGTATCTTTGACATGGCTTGGAATGTTGCAGCAGAGTGTAATGATTCTCTACCATCACCCCTCTCATCCAGAAGAGAGCTGCTGAGGTTATGGGAACAAATCCAGAATATAGCATCCTCATGCTAAACTGATAGTCTGAATTTACTGGTGTTCTCAACTTAGGAGCTTTAAATCACCAGATGGAGTGGAAAGATTGGATTTACTTTTTGGGTGTATGTTTTGGTATGTAATTTGCTGTGAAATGTAAAAAATCTTTGTGAAACCTTAAACCACAATAATCATTTTATTACTCCAATATTATTGGAATAACTTTTATGAATTTTTGTTAAAGACAGATTAAAAGAACAGTCCCGCTGTCATTAGTTGTGCAAATGGATAGTGTCAGCCAGGACCCTTTTCGATACAACTGTGTTTGACAAAATAGTGCAGTGCTTTTTTGAAGAAAAAGCTAACTTCCCACATCTGTTGTTCAAACCATGAAGGCATGATGTTAATGATGCAGGTGTTTGTGTAATAACTTCAGCTAATTAATCAGTTTAAGGGTGAATGGACGTCATATTTAACTGCAAATAAAGAAAAATTACTCCCAATATTTTTTTTTTCTACTATTTTGTTTTATTTCCAGATGTTTGATTGGCTTTCATTTCATAAAATGTTGCTTAAGTTCTCTTGAAAAACTAAAAAATGTAGAATGATTAAGATAATTACCAAAAAAAGCAAGTAATTCATTGAATTTAACATTATAATTTAGAAAGACTGTATTTTCTTGTAAATTTAGTCTATTGGAAATCTAATCTTGGTTTATTTACAACTTCAGAATATTTAAATGGTTAATAATCTAATGTACTGTAGTTCTCATGTGTTGCTGAGATTGACACCTGAGCACCGCTGCTGCACTTTAGAGGAGTCTCCGGTTACGTGGTGAGAGTAAAGGACCTCTGTAAATTATTCATGACTTGAATCTTAAGGGTGTCTGAGTTGAAGCAAGCAGAGTACATCCCCCATCCCTGTTTCTCTCTCCGTTATCTCTCTCCCTCTGTGGCCCCTATTACTCTCTCCATTAGCTCAGGCTAAGAGGATGTAGGATGAAGTTGAAGTGTTGAAGGACTTCTAGATCAAAGTGTGAAGTTGAGCTATTTTGACACTAGCAGTGTTCGAGTACAGGATGTGTACATATAATTTGTAGTATGCATACACACATACAATTTGATGTGATTCCTTTTATGATTAAAAATGCTTTTAAACTTGTTTACTTGGATATATCCAGAAGAGGTCATTCATGTGTAACACTTATCTTTATAGATCTGGTTGGGTATCCTGGTTTTGGTGTTTGCCAACATATCTGCTTCTGGCAACCCTCTGTTTATTGATCATGATGTTCAGATGATAAATAGCCCGAAAATAACTCATAATATTTGCAAGCAACTTTTTCTTTTTTTTTTTTAAGATGATGACTGCATACAGTGAAGAAAACGCCCACATGGTGTCAAATGTTTTTAGAATAAATCATCTCGATGGACAAAAATGAGCATAGATTAGTCAGGCACATGTTCTCTATCTTTGCAAATCATACAAAGGGAATTATGTAATGTGTTTTCTCTGAAGGCCAAGCTTGGCTCGCTCACTCTATCGCTCCTTTTTTCTGTTTTGCCATCTCTCTAACTTTAGAACAATGCCTCTTTCATCATTTTTTTTTTTCCATGGATTGCCAGCACAGATTTTTTAGCAGTGTCTAAACAATCATTTTTAAGGTTGCTGGCAGAAACTGAAGCCAAATGTTTATTGCAGCAAATTTAGCATAGGAAAAAAAATCTATAACTAATTAATTGTTTGGTTTTCCATTTAACACGGATCTTTAACTTTGTTGAAGTGAATCTCTATGAAGAGGAGAAAAACCTCAAAATTTGTACAAACGCAAGTGTTGGAATTTGAAATGACTCCTGCTTTTATTGCAAAAGCCCCTGACAGCTGCTAGTTGCCCATTCACAAGCCTGATCATTATTCAGGACTTATAGAGGACATGTGAGAGAGCGCGATAGCATTATGACATTGACTCATGCTCTGCGATTAGACATCAAAGAGTGATGGAGCTGAGGGGTCTTCAGAACTGGAAAAGACTTGAATCCCTCTGACCTCATGAATGCATTAATTAAATGGACCGGGTGTGTGAAAAGTTCTGCGGCTCTTAAAATTCCTGCCATGACTCTGTTCATGTTTCAGAACTGCATTCAAGTGTGGTCTTGCAAATAGAGCTAAGCTTGAAACTGTTGTTACAGGCATCCAATCCATCATAATCCAGTCCTTTTCCAAGGAAAGGTAGATTCAGAATGACAAGGAAAACACAAACAAGTCAATATAAGACATGAGCTCATGTGCAAAGCTATGTGGTAATAAAATAAAGGGTTAGAGTCAGATAGAGCTGAGTGTGGGATAGCAGTGGATGCAATTGGTCACTCTGCAATTTTATATATATCCTAAGGTATCCTATATATCCTAAGATACACGGGCGTATATATTATGAATAATGGGGGGGCGGGGGATATGGGAATATGAAAAAAGGATGAAATATGAAATATGCATAAAATATATTATGATATATTTTGATGACGTTCAGTGTCATTTATACCTGATATTTAAGTGTATATTCTAAAACGCGGAATCCTTTAAATGTATGCAGGCAGCATGTTTCTCACGGTGATAGCAGGTTGAAACATATTGTTTTTTTTCCTAACTGGGCTAAATGATAGTCCAGCTGCGTACCACACACAGAGAAAATACGGTAAACGCCCTCAGATATTTGGGAAGGGGTGTCATGTTTTTGATCGAGAAGCTTCTATTTATAATGGATTGCTGCAATAGCTCGAGTGAGGCGGGAATCATATGACCTGCGTTCATTCCTGTAGTATCGCTGTGACACGCGCTGTGTGAAGCGCATTTCTGCGACGCTCGCGAGAGGAGCAGCATTAACATGTACCAGACCGCCGTGCTCCACTGAGATACCGTCGGATAAATATATATACATTTTAAATATATATTTTATATTATTTGCAGAATAGACGTGATTACAGGAGACGATGCCTGAGGAAAAAGGTAATGTTGCGTTTTAACGCTGTTGTTTTTTTATTAATCCAAGTGGCAGTTCTGTCGTTTTTGTAATGGGATCCTGTCATTTACATGTTGCTTATATTTTAGTAATCTCGAGGCTAGTGATATACTGTAATGTTATGATATTCAGCCTATTTGTCATCTCTCAATTTTGAGCTTTAAAGATGATGGCGTTTTTATTCATTATACAATTTGCGACTGCAAGTTTGCTACAATGCGAGACGTATTTTTGCATTTTAGATTGAGGCTCTGCAAAACATTATTATGATGGCTGTCTATTAAAACAATAACAATCCACCTAGAGAATATGCATGGTTTTGGCTGAAGGACACTGTAGCACTCCAGGAGCTCAGATGCAATCTGGCCTCGTTGGACAGCAGTCTAGAGAGGTTTTGCTTGTGTGTGTGTGTGTGTGTGATAGGAGACAGTGAAAACATGGAGGGGAGAGGGAACAGATACTCACATGCTCACATGAGTGCCAATTAAAGAGAAATGTATTATTAGAGGTTTGCATGTTTAGTACTTTTAGGCTAAAAACCAAGGATTTATTTTGATTGTCATGTTAAGACACTGCAATGTCTGAAAAAGAAAGGCGGATAATTTATTTATTTTTTTTGTTTAAGTGTGTACAGTATTCATTAGGGATGTTAGCAGGAAAAAATTGAAAATTTGAGGTCAATTCCTCTTAATGTAGAATTGTTGATGATGTAGATAAGCTTGGCTTTTACTCTGCAATTAGTTTTAAAACATTAGCTGTTTTTAAATAGTCAGAACACTTTAAAAACTAGAAATTGCGTATTATCCAGTGACATTACATAACTTGCTCACCAATGGATCCTCTGTAGTGAATGGGTGCCGTCAGAGCAGCTGATTAAAAACATCACAATTGACTGACTGAAGTAAAAAGCTGTGTGTTTGTAATAAACAAATCTATCATTAAAATGTGGTTAACATTAAACGTTGCCTCCTTTATCCAAAATATTGCTGTTAGCACTAAAAAGTTGTCTCCTCTGAATCAGGAGAGAAATATGACCAGATCAAGCACTGCTTCCAAGCAAAAATAGTTCTAAAGTTACAGTGTGACATTCATCTCATTCTGACAGCTAAACAGTAGATAATCAATAATCAGGCAGTTTTGGCACACAACATGTTGACATCACAAGCAATGCTCTAAATTGCTTAGATGGCCATACTGTCACACTTTCACAAGGGCAAACACATCCAAGTCATGGTATAACTGTTGGAAGAGTCTCAGCAGCTGCAGAAATACCTTAGTACTGTGACAGTAAACAAACTCTCTTTCTGTCATCTCCCTTTTCTCTAATGCAGGTCAGCAAATCTGAAAGACATTAAGAAACTAAAGGGTAGTTGTTATATTTGCAATTCAGAACTTGGTTTCTACAATCCGATTCTTGCTCTGCAAACTTAATGGTGGTTTTGTGTTTCATTCGAAATTTGGTACATATCAATGAACATAAGTGCACACATATAATCTGTGGCATTGAGTTTGGTTTTTTTTACTACCACAATGAGTGAAACTTAGATTAAGTGCTTTAAATCCATTACTGTGGTTCCTGTTGTTGTCCTCCCAGGCAGAAAGCTGCTGAAATGGAGTTACATCTGGTTGCCTCAAAATGGGCACTCTATGCACTCTATGAGCGTGTAATTTGCTTTAAAATCCTTTAATCATCCTGCCATGTCCGAAGATCATCCTCACACACACACAGCTTTAAGCCTTGTGGACAAATTAGTGCTTTAAGTTTCTTACAGAGGGATGTAAGCATCTCGTGGAGTATTTGATGTGACTTTACTACCAAAATCTTTTAATTTTGCAGGATTTTCCTCACCAGTCAACAGTAAGCCGTCTGAAAATCGTAACTCTTCAAATTAAAGACAGCTGCACAATGATGTGTGCACTAGCTTATGGATTTCCAACTTATACAAAACAATTATTATTGAATAACACTTTCTTTAATGTAATCTTTGGCAAATCTTAAAATGAATTTTTTTTTTAATACTATATGTTAAAATATTAATATAAATATAAATAATTTAATTTGTATTTGTATAATACAATAATTTAATTTAATTAATAAATCGTTTTATTTTGTAGTCCCTTTTATTTACAAAAAAATAGTATAATTTATCAAGTAGTATAACAGTTTTGTACTATGTTTTTATAAGGTGACTGCCATTAAATAAAAATAATAATCAGATTGATTTCCTATGATCCCTCATTGCTTAATACTATTGCTACTTATAAAATAAATGCTTGCTGGTGTCATTGGATGCTTAATTTTTTATTTTATATGGCTGGATGTGAATGAAATATATTTGAACTATACATAATGTCTTTTTTTCTTTCCTATTTGTTTTTCTTACTCTCTGGAAACTTCTCAATGGGTGTTTCACCTTGCACAGCTGATAACCTGATGAGTGACATTTAATACAGAAGAATCATCAAAATGTGACTGTGACCGTTGTAGGTCACTTCGAGTTCAAGACGTGACTTAATACGTTTGACGAACTTTTCAGTAGAAGTCAATGAAGAGATGGTGAATGCAGGAGATCAAAATATAAACCTCTTCTCGTTGCATATAGGGAACATCAAACAGCTTTTACACACGCAGTGTGATATTTAAGGAATGGGGCGCTTATATAACCCATAACTACAGAAGTAAGCTGCAGTATTAAATTATGCCGCAGCACAAGAGTAATAGAATGAATGTTCTAGTATTAAAAGGCTTTCTATTATTCACTCATACCCCAAAACCCACAATTGCATTTGCAAAACAAGTCAAATGACGAGTGATTTTTGGCCAGTTGAATGGCAGAGAGATCCTGTGGTTGGAAATTTGAGCCTTTCAGATACACAGTCATGTCAGCCATGCGCATGGACCTCAAGCAGAATGTAGTAGGGCATGATGGAATCCCCACGGGTCGACTAGATGCTCTATTTATGGAGAACCTGCTTAAAGATGGATGACTCTGGCTGTATGAACGAGCAGTGTAAGGTGTGTGTGTGTGTGTGTGTGTTTAGCGACGTGGAGCAAACTCCTCCCTTATGCTGACCTTTAGTTGGTCGTGCTTACAGAGGTTTTGATGATATATGATGTGGGCATCTAAAGCATGCAGATGAGTGTATGAAGAGAGCTGGCGCGGCAGTGATAGGGATCTTACTACTGCAGTACTGCTTCATGCCTTTATTACTTTAACCACAGATCTTTGGCTCAGGTTGAAAGGAATCAGAGATTTGGGAAAACTCTGGATTGTTTTTGTACTTCATGAGAACTTGATGATGATCCACCCTGACTTATCGAGTTCTTATCAGAGGAGATGTGGTTAGGCTAATAAGATTCAATCACTGTTTTCTCGCTTTTATGATGTGGTTTGCCAATTTATGGAAGCTTTGTGCTGGCAGGAACCACAATCTCTTTATACACACTATAATATATGGGCTTTTACATTTGACAGACATTGTGAATTGAAAGCAACTCACCCTTACTTTCTTGTGTATGGAAGGTAATTTGCAAAGTGTTTAAAAAATAATCAATGTAAATTAATTCTGCATTACAATTGTCTTCAACATTTTGAGTTTCATATGCTGAGAGGTACAAAGTGCATGAATGTTTAACAAGGTTTAGACGGTTTATGATTGGCTGTTTTTTGCCATAACATTTAACCCCTTTTTTAATAACTGTGAAGTGACATTTAGGCATGGGCCGGTATGAGATTCTGACGGTATGATAACCTTGGATAAAAATATCACGGTTTCACGGTATCACGG
>JAUCMS010000454.1:0-12033 GCA_032357445.1 Enteromius radiatus | reverse complement strand
AAAAAAAATAAAAAAAAAAAAAAAAAAAAAAAAAAATATATATATATATATATATATATATATATATATATATACACATATATACACAGTATATAAATATATATATATACATTTTTTATATAAAAAGGTTTTTATGTTATGTATATACACTACCAGTCAAAAGTTTGGAAGTAAGATTTTTGATATTTTTTAAAAGATGTTTCTTATATTCATCAAGGCTGCATTTATCTGATCAAAAATACAAGAAAAAAAAGGAATATTGTAAAATAACCACCCCATCCCCCTGAAATATTTGTACAATTTGACCACTGTCAGTGGGCTGAAGCAAACCCTATATCGTTATATTTCCCCCGTCCAAACTATTGGACTAGTTGGTTTTGCGTAGCAATTGGGCGGGTTTTTCAAGCTTACAGTAGCTTGAGTGCCACGTTGTTAGAGCGCTGTATCATGTGCAAAAATAAAAAAACAAAAAAAAACTCAAGAGGAATGGGCAAACACATCTAGCCTAGGCTAGCACGTATTTAACTATGTAGAAAAATCAAGGAAAACGCCCTTCAGTGCTGTTAGATCACCACTCAGTCAATCAAATTCGAGGAACATTACATTATCATAAATTAGAGGGCTTTATAATTATGCAGCCGTAAAACTAGTAGGCCTATCAAAGATTTTAAGCACATTTGCTTACCTGATTGCATTTTAGTAGTGTATTTAGTCTATACATGCACCTAACAACAGCTATTTCATAATTTGAATAAGCATTTAATTATCAGCCTAGTTCTGCAATAGGCTACCAAAAACAAATTAATTAAATCTTGGAAAGAGGTCATAAATGCATACGTTTTTGTTTTTTTCAGTCCAAATATGTGTCAAAAAATTATATGGGTGTTGGTAAAAAAGAAGAATAATTTGGGTAATAGTAATTTTCAAGCTTTCAAATAGCCTGCAATCTCAAATGTGTGAATGTATGCCACAGATAATCATCCTTGCATGTTCGGCACCGTCCTTCCTTTTAAAGCTGATTGAAAAAGGTGAAAATCAAAGTCTCCCGTGTGCTAGATCTGATGAAAGACTGCCTGATATGTACAATGGAAGCACACAGATGTTTCTGCTCGCACCTTATTTGCAGTTCTGTATTTCGCTGGAAGGAGGTGCAGATCTGGGTGGGTTTTGGTGAGATGAGAGGCCGGGTAGATATTTTGAGCTTGACCTTGACATGCAAGCCCCTGATGAGCTCTTTCCTGGGGCAGGTAACTGCTGCTTACTTTAACCACAATTCTGGTGAGGAAAACCTGGAGGAAAATGACTGTAAGTGTGTACCAGTGAAATGGGTTTTAGGGTGGGGGGGAATTAAAGGAAGTATAAGAGAGTGTAGAATGATAGACGGACAAGATGTTTAGGAGAGGCAGAACATCATGACAGGAAAGCAGACAGAAGAGCATATGAATACATTTTTACTTTGGCTTTCATAAATTATTTTTAATAAAAGTAGCCTATATATAATTTAAGTTGCTTACTTGCAGTTGTTTAATATAATAAAATCCCTATATTCAGTCTTTTAAAAATTACTTTAAAGAATCCTGTGGAGCCAGCTCTTACTTTCTGTTAAATCACTTTCACTGTAAGACATATCTAAAATATACATAATATAATTAATATAATATAAATGGTGATTTCACCATACCATAGAGAGCAAATCAGTGGTGATTTGCTCTCTACAGTTTACAGGTCATTTGTGCTGGCCACCCAAAATAGCTTATTAACCTAAAATGTGCAATCATTATCTTGTTCAAACCCAAATTATCATGTTTTGGATTCTCTGTTGTCGAATATGTCATTACATGCATGGTTTTGCTCAGTGGTTTGGATGTCAGTGTTTTTGTGTTGGTCTGTGACATTTCTAGCTGAGACACAGTCATCTAATTTAAAATTTCATTTGGAGGGCTGGAACAGCTTGTACCTGCTCTCAGCGCTTAATCAGATCCAAGGCCGTTGATGCGCTGCACTGACTGCACTCTTTGTTGCTTCTGACATAACAGTATTTAACAGTATTTACTAATACGAAGTTAAAAAAGGAAAACATCTCTGAAAGCTTCTTTAAAATTGACTCTACTGATTAAGCAAGAATTCAAGGGTAAAACAATTATCAAAACAAACCCCTTTTCATTTTTCTGTCTCTAGGTCACAACGATTATGTTTGTCCGGCAACCAACCAGTGCACTATTGACAGAAACCGCAGGAAGAGCTGTCAAGCATGCAGACTACGCAAGTGTTACGAAGTAGGCATGATGAAAGGAGGTACATTAAAGATTTCTCTTCTTTCCTCTCTCTTTATTTCTCACATACACATATACGCATCTCTCACAATCTCTCACACTTAAAGCAGCATCTAGACTAATGTTTCCCTACTTTTGTCTAGTTTGGCAATATCAGAATTAAATAATGGACTTACTTTCAATTAAAAAGTGTACATTTGCATAGAATTGTACATAATAATAGTAAATGATTACTTTATGCACTATTAATTAGAATTTATATTTATTAAACCTTTTCCATCTTTGTTAATGTTAATTGTGTATATGAGATAAACATTTAATTTATATTTAATGTTTTAAATTATATGAATATTTAGCTATTTATAATTAATAATTAGTGCTATCAGTCGTGATTAATTGCATCCAAAATAAAAGTTTTTGTTTACATAAAATTATATATATAAATACAAACACATGCATGTAATATATTGAAGAATGTTGTTTAAATATTAAATGCATTTATACTTAATATAAAATATAAGAATATATATATATATATATATAGTCTGTTAATTGTTTGTATTCATATATATATATATATCTATGATACAAAAACTTTTATTTTGGATGTGATTAATCACAATTAGTTGTTTGACAGGACTTGTAATAATATTAAAAATATTAATTAAAAACACACCATTGTATGAAATATAAAAATAATTCACACTCAAAAATAATTTCATGTAATCATCAATTATGTAAATGTTTTTGAATTTCATACTATTGTTAATCTCCTCAAATTTGGAATACAATTCTCCATCTTGTTTTGAGGATCATACAATCCTCAAGTGATATGTCAATAAATAGATTTCAACTATACTTAGTATTAAAATAAAAGTATTTTACATATATCACATTTTTATGTTTCTCTGTTCTCAAATAGTTTAAAAACAGGACATAATAAAAGTAATAACCTGCATGTTTCCAATTGCAGGTATTCGTAAGGACCGCGGAGGCCGCGCTATCAGGTGTGAGAGGAAGAGAAGTGCTAATGAAGACCGTGTCAAGAGCTACAGTGAGCAGTCAAGCCGCTCCGGTCTGAGAATAGCTCCTCCGCAGGACAGGAGGAATAAGAGTGTCGGTGGTGTGGTCAGCACTTCATGCATTCCTCCTGACCAGGTGCTGATGTTGCTTCTGGGGGCAGAGCCGCCGGCCGTCTCCTCACGACAGAAACACAGCCGCCCGTACACCGAGATCACTATGATGTCCCTGCTAACAAACATGGCTGACAAAGAGCTCGTCCACATGATCGCCTGGGCTAAGAAAGTACCAGGTAAACCCCTTTCAAAGTTCAATTAAAGTTGCTTTAGTTGAGAGTGCAAAATCAAGGGGGAGGGGGTTTCAAATCAGAATGCAGCACTTCTAGGAACAGAACCCCTGGTGACAGCCTTGCCAATTTTGCGTAACCGTGGCAGCAGGCTTTGACAGCACAGGTGGCAGAGATTCAAATGACAAGGTCACAGGCGCTAAGGTAAAGAAGATGGGTGTGATTTGGCCTCCAGCTGAGCTCACACACATTAAAAAACCTGCTGGGAGTTTTAAGGGAGCCATTATACAGTATCTGATTTTAAGGTGTCTTAATTAACCCTCCTTGGAGAAGAAAAACATTTTAGTTAAGAGATGCAGTGGATAAACCTAAAATGTTGTTATATGTTGGTTACAACCCACTCTGAGGGAGGTACATGAACCTTATCTAGGGAGCAAAATAGATACAACTATTTAAAAAAATCGCCATTAAAGTTGCCTAAATTAAGTTTTTAGTAATGCATATTACTAATCAAAAATTAGGTTATGATATACTTCTGGTAGGACATTTGTAAAATATCTTCATGGATCATGATCTTTACTTTAGAAAATCTATCATTTTTGGCTATTGCTAAAAATATACCAGTGCTACTTATGACTTGTTATTGCTCTTGCTACACAACACACACTACTATTTCAAAATTTGGGGTTGTTAGATTAATATATGTATATATATATATATATATATATATATGATTGAAATACAGTAAGAACAATACTATTGTGAAATATTACTAGAAAGTAAAGTAACTTAACTATATTTTAAGTTGTGATGTCTTCAGTGTCACAGTCTTTCAGAAACCATTCTAAATGCTGATTGGTACTCTGATTTGGTAAAATGAACATAAATACCTTTATTTTCACTTCTGAACACTTTAATGCAGCCATACTGACTAAAATCACTAAAATGTAAAAACCAAAATTGACTGACCCCAAATTAGTGAGGAGTAATGCATGAAGCACGATGTCTCTGTTCTCTCCAGGTTTCCAGGATCTCTCTCTGCACGATCAGGTTCAGTTGTTGGAGAGCTCTTGGCTGGAGGTGTTGATGATCGGCCTCATATGGAGGTCCATTCATTCACCTGGGAAACTCATATTCGCTCAGGATCTCATCCTTGATAGGTACTGGATGTTCCTCGTCTTGTAGGCCCCTGTAACATAAGCATTTCCACTTTTTTTGTACACATCCACACTGGAACAATTCATTTAGTGAGGCACTTAGTGAAATTTTAGTAATAAAACTCGAATCCAATTTAATGACTCACTCTCACTGTTACCATTGCATATATTCATCTAGTCAGAGAAGTGTGCATTCTGCTTTGAAAACACATTAAATTGTTTTGAGTACATTTAGCCTTGCTCGACTGTTAGGAATAATGGAAAAGCACTAACATGCCGTGACAGAAACCTGCAGAGACACCTGTTATACTTTAATGAAACTCAGGACTTTATTTTAGTCTAAGGCAATCTTAGTTGATACTGATGCTGTGAGGGTGATTGTGGGCTTTTTGAGATGTCATACTGACCTGATGCATTCCCTCTGCATGTGCTTATTTTTTTGCCTCAATTTCATAAAGAACATTGAGTTGCATGTGCTTTTGTCCCCTTCCAGACGAGATCTGGTCCAGTAGAGGGCCGTGCCTCATAAAAAACAAGATTGAATGATTATGAAACGAAAACTAGATTGCTAAAGGATGTGAACTGTTTACCTGAGTGCCTAGTGCTCCTCTTCAGAAGACCATGTCACAAGTAGAGTAATTAGGACCTGGTTGGGAACAGGCTCTTTAAAGGGTTTCTGAAGAACAGCGTCATCGCTGACTAAGGCTATACCAATCTAACCAAAACCAGCATCCATAAAAAGTGGTGAGCTTGGAGGTTTAAAAAAGCATCCTGGAGGATGAAGGAGAAAGGGTAAGTAAAAATTTGGAAAGATATGGCTGAATGAGAGAAAAGAAAGAGGCTGCTAATACAGATTAAGAAGAGTCCATTAGAGTTCAGTCTTTAAGTAAAGAGTAAACATCATATTCAGTGTTTACAGGAGGAGAGGAAAAAAAGGGCTATTGTAAGGCACATATCACAGCAAACAGCACAAACTATCTTCTACCATGGATAAAGTGCTGGTTTACCTCTTTATAGGAGTGAAGGAGAATGTGTCGAAGGGATGGCTGAGATTTTTGACATGCTCTTGGCGACTGTGGCTCGCTTCCGTAGTCTCAAACTGAAGCTGGAGGAATTCGTATGCCTCAAAGCCATCATACTTCTCAATTCTGGTAAGTCTGCCAGTCACAGACAGTGAATGAACTTTGGAAATAAAATACACATTGGAGCTTCCAGTGGTATATACTGTATTATATTCTTAAATGCTCCCTGGATTATTTGATTCTGACTGGTCAGCCAGTTAATACTATGATAAGCCAGTATGATACGCTGTAAAAAAAAAAAAGTGCAATATTATTACAATTTAAAATATGTTTTCTATATACATAGTTTAAAATGTAATTATGTAATTGTAAAAAAAATAGGCTGCTGCTTATTATTTTTGTGGAAACTTTGATGGAAATTTTAGAAATAAATAAATAAATCCAGCATTTATTCGAAATAGGATCATTATAAGTGTCTTTGACTTTGGTGCAGGGTTGGGAGGATTATTTTTTAAAATGTATTCCGTTACAGTTACAAATTACTTCAATAAAAACGTATTCAATAACGTAATCCAAGTAACACAATATGTAATGTAACTGATTACATTTGGATTACTTTAAGTTACATATGTAAATAGCAATATCTAAGTAGGCTACTTTTATTTAACTATGACTTTAACATTTAAATTAATAAAAAACTGTACTAAAAACTATTTCTAACTTTTAAAAATTGTTTCTTGTTTATCATTACAGCCCTTCTATATACAAAATATATGGCTGTGCAGACTTCCAGTGACTAGTAGTTTTAGCATTTCTTAAGTTTAACACATGTCGAAATGTATGTGAAATGCTATGATCTTTCTTTATTCATTGACTGGTCCGGAGTGTGAGGACTTTTACACAAACTTGCACACAACTGCAGTCATGAACACCATGGATTTTTAACTCATTTAGCTAACATGATGATTTCCATGCTAGTCCTAACGTTACCTTTACCTAAACGTTCAAGTTGGTTGAGTAGCCTACTTAAGCAAGAGTCTACATGAATAACTATATTTATTTCCTTTATCCTTTTTGAAGACAAAATAACTAAAACTTCAGAATATGAAAAAGCCTTTTCCAGCAGGAAGCATCGTACAGGCAGCGATCCCGCGTTTGAACAGGCGGGTGTTATTTGCGCACGCGCCAGCAGGTGGCTCACGTGCGATAACACGTGTAAACATACTGTACGATGAAGCAGCCTAAATACAGCGTTATTATGTCCAAAAACGAATTTCTTTAATTATACATGTATTTACAAATTTAATCCTGATAGTATTCACATTTTTTCCAAAAAATGTATATGTATATGTAACTGTAATATGAATACTTTGTTTTTTATGTAACTGTAACTGATTACTGTTACTTGATTTTTGTATCCTGATTACATGTAATCCGTTACTTCCCAACCCTGCCTAGGTGCAACAACCGTAAACACCTCTTTTGTAATGTTTAACACTTTAATGGTTATTGTTTATCTTTTCTGTCTGGTCAGGTGCATTTTCATTCTGCTCTAGTCCAGTGGAGCCCTTGATGGACAGCTTCATGGTTCAGTGCATGCTGGACAACA
This sequence comes from Enteromius radiatus, assembly GCA_032357445.1. Lineage (NCBI taxonomy): Eukaryota > Metazoa > Chordata > Actinopteri > Cypriniformes > Cyprinidae > Enteromius > Enteromius radiatus. Next base: position 4,666 of record JAUCMS010000454.1, on the reverse strand, counting down.
TCACTGATGCCCTCATTTACTGCATCGGTAAATCTGGTGCCTCGCTGCAGCTCCAGTCCCGCCGCCAGGCCCAGCTCCTGCTGCTGCTCTCACACATCAGACACATGAGGTAAAAAAACTAATCAGATAAGTAAAGTGCCACTATTATGGGTTATGAAAGGTTAATATTTTGATTTTGGGAGTCACAATACAACAGGCTGACATACATGCAAGGTCAAAAAACACTTTCATTGTCTTATAAATGCATATTTTTACCTTATTTGTTCAACAATTCCCAAACGATTCGTTCAACGATTCAGTTTTCCAAACCGCTCCGGTTGTCAATTTTATTTTTTGAGCTTTAAACGCTACAAAAGCGGCACCTAATGAATTTAGATTTTCATTCAGGTCAACAGAAGACCAATTAGTGGGCAGGCAAAAAGCTGATGTTCAATTTTGACGCCAAATTTAAACGGCTTGAGACTTGTTTTAAAAATGACTCGTTTCAGTGATTCAGAGTCGATTCTTTTGAGATTTATTTAAGAGACAATAACTTTATACACAGTGCAAGATTTAAAACTTTGCAGGATGTTCTGTTTCACTTAGAACTGTGTTAAACACTGCATGAAAGGTAATATTTGAAAATCCATAATAGGGGCACTTTAACACCAACATAATTTCACACACACACACTACCATTCAAAACAGAACAAAGACTGATTATATTACAGTCATGCAAATTATATATGCTTCTTTTTTGAAAGCAACAAAGGAATGGAGCACTTATACCGAATGAAATGTAAGAATCGAGTCCCGCTGTATGACCTTCTGTTGGAGATGCTAGACGCCCAGCGATTCCATTCTTCAGGAAAGGTGCAGAGACCATGGCCACAGAGTGAGAAAGACCCCCCGTTTACACCCACAACCAGCAGGAGCAGTCCCTCCAGAGGTCCTGGAGCCGTGCTGCCCAACACTGCCTGTCACGAACAGAGTCCAGATTTTAGATTGTAAAAAAAAAACCATTTAAAATGTAAAAACATATCTGCAGAAATGGACTGGTTAAGTCTTCAAATAAGAACAAGTTCTTGATTAGTTTAAAAAGGCATGGTGAAAAAGTGTCATGCTGGGAAAATACCTTTATGGCACACTGAGAGACAGATTTATGTAGAAGCTGCTAATTCTTCTTCTTCTACTTTTTAAATAGCCAATGGAATGACAGTTTTGACATCATAAACTTGCTTAAAGGAATAGTTGAATAATAATGAAAATTCTGTCATCATTTACTCACCCTTGAGTAGTTCCAAATCTGTACACAAAGGAAGATATTTTGAAAAACATTTGTAACAATTGACTTCAATAGTAGGAGAAAAAAATAGTCAATGGTGACCCAAAACAGCCTGGTTACAAACTTAAAACAGCATACCCTTGCATTCCATTGCATTGCAGAACTGCTTGCACTATGTGCGTCCAGCGGATGCGCTCCAAAATGGTGCTATGGTGGCATTGGTTACCGGGAAGTTGTTCTTTTTATTTCGTTCTGGACAAAATGTTTTCTAGTAGCTTTATACAGTTTATACAGTGTTACAGTTAAACCACTGATGGCAGATGGAGCATGATGATGATGTCTTTCATACTTTTCTGCACCTTGATAGTGTAATTGTTTGGCAGTCAATAAGACAAGCCTCCTGGTTTTCATCCAAAATATCTTGTGTTCCGAAGATGAACTAAGCTGGGTTTATGGGTTTGGAATGACATGGGGTAAGTGATTAATGACAAAATTGTCATTTTGGGGTGGAGTAACCGTTTAAGATTAACAAACAAACAAACAAAAATAAATAAATGAATAAATAAAAGGAAAAAACAATCAAAAGGTGGTTTGTGAACTACATCATGAACAAGCATTTCTGCAGGTAAACTGTTTAAATTGCTTGAACTTTATTTACCAAGGACATTTACTGTATTGAAAACAGGTGACGTTACATTGTTGAATCTGTTTCATCGGTCAGAAGTACCCAAGAATTTTATATTGCTGCATCTGTGTTACTATTATTATTTGCATTATAGCAATAATAGGTACTGTATGTATAACAGTGCAAGGTAACATGAACTGAAAACAAGACAAAAGTTACTCTTGGAAAAACAAGAGAAATATAATGATGTGATATATTCTCACAATCAGAGATACATTTATCAATAAAATTCACTGCTCTATTTTAATACAATAAGTAATTTAACTTGAATGGGGGGGGGTGGGGGGGACTGCTTAGCAGTTAGTTGTGACATTCTGTGCAAAGATTTTTGCTTATTGGTTGGTTAAATTGACAAAAGGGACATCGTATTTTTGCTGTGTTAAAGTGCTGTACATGTGAATTGACATGTAAATGCTGATTTCTATAAGCATTGTGAAGACTTGAAATGAATAACAGCCTATAATCACTGGTCTGGTATGCATTCAATACAGGAACTGACCCTGACTGCCTTACTGTTCATATCCAAACATGTGTCATATTTTCCCTCAAATCTGTGAATGTGTCCAGTGGACTTTACATTACATTTATCAAATATTATATTTGATACTTGAATGTTATCATTTGTGCAGTACGTTTTAAATTTTGAAAGACCTAAATCTGAAAATGTTAATTTGACCTAATTACTAAAATTATATTTTTAACTAAACATAAAGGCCAGACTTGCAGAATATATATTATATATATTAAATGAAAAGATGTGTCTTTATTGTCAGCATTAGAAACTGTACATACATAAATAGGCATAGACATTGTAATTATAATGTTTTTTCACACTGTCATTGTCATAACACACAAAATAAAGATACAGTAAGTAGATAACTGTATTAAAAAGCACGCGTCTCTCATAGAGCTACATCAGTGACTGTTTTTACATTTCTGGACAAACAAAAGTAACTCCATGCCATAAAATAAAAATACAATTTGAATTGCCATGCAAAATCTTATTTAAATAATATTCAAAATAATTTTCTACAACTTTAAATAATAAAAAAATAAAAATAAAACACTTTTCTTAGCCTAAGCAAATCATTTTGGCCATTTTCTTGGACGGCATTAGTGCAGTACCTTATGCTTATGTCAGTGCTATTAAGTACATAATTATATACGATTTCATAATGTTTTTCTTCTGTTTCCTTGGGACAGAAATGGTTAAACAGTTTGGCTGTCCAACACTAGTCTACATTGCAATGAGTTCAATAGTACACTGTTTAGTGAAAAATGAAATTAGCAGCAGTAACTGTACAGGAACAGGATCAATCAGCTTTGGCTAACACTAGTCCATTCTGTGTCCTGCAGTGTAATATGAAGCAGATGAAGGCATTAGTAAAGTCTCTTCTGCTCATACAGGCGGTGGGCCGTTGGTGTAGCGGAGCATGGGATGAAAAGACCGGGCAAAATTGTTTGTGTGGGCACAACTGTAATCCTGCTCAGTCATGGGCACCAGACAGGTCAGGCCCACTATGAGCAGCAGTAGGAACTGCAGAGGCAGAGCTGCCCGGAGCACTCGCAGCAGAAAGGGCTGGCAGCGAGCCACAGCAGCGCCACCTTGTGACCCGGAGGAACCAGAGCGAGGCGAAACGCAGCCAGAACCGCTGGGCAACCTACAAAACATAATAACACATCAGAATGAACGAATAAAGGAGAATGACACACGCAGAAATATTGTGAGCAGCACAGAACCTCTACTATTCAGTTCATCACGTGAGAACCATTCGTTTTTAACAAGTATCCTTTGAAATCAGTGCTGCTATCATTCAAAATTTGAAATGTTGCTTTGGCTACTAACTAAAATAAATTGAAGTTAATGTACTAAAATAGCTAAAGCGAAATCTGAAATAACAATTAAATCTATGTAGAAATAACGAAGAAAACAATAAAGATATCACCTTAAACTAAAATATGAAAGTATGCTATTCCAACTGACAACTCAATTCCCATCCATTTTAAAGCAAATAGTTTTTATCATCTTTCACTGTTTTGTTATTTGAATATTATATACATATAGTCACTCACTGACAGATGCCCATGTTTTATGGACACATTACATAATTTGTTTTTGAACAGATTTTACTTCCAGCAAAAACGGTTCCATATTTTCTGATACTTCATAATATATTTCATTAAGAAGTCCCAACAAACATGATATAATGCTTAACAAAGCAGCAGCTCATGTGCATTTAAATATTAAAAAGTTTCACAGCATTTCTATCTATTTAACTATTTAAGTTAAAAATGCATTGTTAAGCATTACATACATGTTATGCTTGGTAATGTTGTTAATGAAAGGTATTAGAAAGTTGTACAAAATATGGCTGCTTTTCTGTATTTTTGCTAATTTTGCTGTAAGGCAGACATCAGCGTGAGAACATCACAATCAACTATTAGCACAAAAACATAAAACTGCAAAAAATAATGAAAGCAACCAAAAATTACATGGTCTGGAAAATGAATAAATATCAGTATTTTCACATGGCATCAAGAATGGAGAAAGATGATGGATGCAACAAGGTTCAAAGGACACAGAGTTACATTGTCAGACTCAATATTATGTTCTTGGGGAAAATAACACATAAGATTACTAAGAATCCTTGACTGGGATCCAAAACAAATTCATTTCCTAGAACTGAACAGCTCCTGCTCTGGCCTCTGATGGTATG
>JAUCMS010000453.1:0-12037 GCA_032357445.1 Enteromius radiatus | reverse complement strand
CGGACAGCACGCCAAATTTGCTTATTATTACTATCATTACTGTTTAAAGGAATGAAGAAGTGCGAATTCGTGAAATTAATAATTTGATGCAAAGTACTTGTTGTGTACATATATTTTCTTACAGTGCACATATACAGTGTAACAAAAAACCTGTATGTAGTTACATCTGTGTTTAATTTCTGTATTTACATTTATAATTCCACTGTTTACCCATCTTTTACAGGTTAACCCACTCTCATAAACCTAACCATACCACCAAACCTGTCCCTAACCTTACCCATAGCCCAATTCAATAGCAGCAAAATAAAACTGATTAAAACATGATATAGGTATAACTTTATTCTTGTACATGCAGGTTCTGTATTAAGCAGTGCATGGAGTACAGAATTAAAAGGTGTTTTGCTCAGGGCTTAAAAACGAAAAAAAAAAAAAAAAAATCCATTCAGTTCCAAAAAAAATACCGGTTAATAACATTATTTTATTACACGGCGCGAGATAGATAGATAGTGTGTGCCTTTTAATAACATGTTTAATAACATGGCTTTAAAACCGAAAGTAAACAAGTTCACCTGGAAACTCGTTACAATAATTTTTTTAAAACAAATTTCTTGTTTGATAATACTGTAGCGAAATAAGCCCCTTCAAGACCATCTGTTTAACATCCTGACCACGTGGCTTAATCTGCGATAAAAACCTGTTGACTTATTCCTTACCTAATATGCATAATAGCCTATTATGGGCTATTTTCACTCAAACAAAACAGAACTCCAGGTAGTTATGATTTTACATTTAATCCATAAAAGTAAAAGAAAACGTAATGCATTGTAACATTATAAAACAACAACACAAGCCACCTTAAGCTCGTCGTATCAGAATGGGCTCTGCTTATGGCGTCTGCTTCGTTGTATGCGTCACCGTCGCATTTGCGCACACAATTTGAATTCATGTGTTTGTTCTGCCATATTGATATAATAAAGAGAACGATAAAAATACCGTTATTAACCGGTTAATTTGGAATTTCTGTTTCCGTTTCTGTTCAGAACAATTAAAATTGATTTTGTTTTCGTTTTTGTTCCTGTTCGATGCCATTTGAACTTGTTCAGAGCCCTGCTTTTGCTACATGAAGAAGTCTGAAACGTTTTTATATTTGGCAAGTATTGCATCTAATCCACTTCATCTCTGATAAAGTATGCAAACATAGCACACTACAGTCACTACAGGAAGCAAAATGACTGCATCCTTCCTATAACCAGACCAGTCCTGCAGAGACTTCTAGAATAGAGTTCTCAGCTAAATTAAATGCTAGAATGAGAAGGTCTAGTGAGTCGGCAGGGAAACATCATGTTTGAAATAATCACCTATCACACACAAACTAACCACAAGCTCTACTTTCAGCATATGGGTAACCACAAAAGCTTCAGCATAAAGGCTGTAAAATGTCACATATAGCAGCACTAATAGGCTTTTTTCCCTTCCTAAAAACACATAAAATAACACTTAGTTTATCCTCCTTATCCAGTCCCACGCTGGAAATAAAATTCCACCGCTTAATTTCCTGCGTTAAGTTATGAAGACAGTTACTATAACTTAATAATATAATAATACATTTAATGTAATGATCAACATTATTATGTGAACAGAAATAAAGAAATAATTAATACATTTTCTTTTTTATTTTGCAGTCATGCATGAAATTAAGCTGTGGTAATACTTAAAATGTTTAATGATCTCAGATTACCTAACTTTCCATTAATGCACAAAAAATGGCAAATTGTCTATTTTCCCCCAGTGGGTTACATATTGGCAATTTGAAATTATCTGTTTTTTTTGTTTTTTTTTATTGAAATGTTTACATAGGATATTGCACATTTCAAAATGAAGAATGAACGAAGGACACAAAACAAGGGCTGCCTTTCATAGATCTCTTAAAATACGACATTCAATGGTGCTAGATACAGTATGTGGCAGCAGTTTTCAGCCTTACTTGAATGCAGCCTTTCAATTTAGAAGCATTTACTAGAAAATTGCAGGTAGGTGAGTTTGATCAGGTTTTGAGATGAAATCTGCAGGGTAGTGGACATCCATGGTGGAATTTGAGAATCCTTGGGTTAGAGCGAACATTTCTCTTTTCATCAACATGAGTGAGAAGATGCTCTGATTTCTCCCCTGAAGAAGAGAGAGAGAGAGAAAAGCTTCAGTAACATCTCCATTAATTAATTGACCTTAGCTACATAAAAGGCTAGGTTGGTTGTTGTGGAAAATATCATATGATACATCATATCATAATCAAATGATTTTTCTTCAGTGTACTATAACCTCCAAGAGGCCACTGAATTGTCACTCTAGTCAATGCTTGTGTTTATGTATGTTTCTGAAGTGGCTCTTCATGCTGCTTCTGTAAAGACACATGCATATGCCTCCCTTTGAATGAAAATATCCAAAAATCCATCAAATCTCACCAAAATCTGTTCCCATGACTTATCTCAAGAAACGAAAGGTTATGGTTTAGTAGCAGAACATTGGTTAATAAAAGCACGTTCATTTCCCAAAATATCACCCAAGTTTTGCACAAATCTGTAATGGAAATGCAGCTATTGACAGATATAAATCTATATTTTTTTGTTGGAAATTTGTCTGTAAGTGGACACAGAAATGAGATATATTACATTAGTTTTTTCGATCTTTAAGATTTTTCTAAATCATATGGCCTATTGTTCAACATAATGTGATGTTTGTCATGTAAAGATCTGTTGTCTGAGTTAAACTATGACTCGATGTACTATACACACTCTAGAGAAAGAAGATCACCAATTCACTTAAGTAATAGACTCTTGATATTCTAGAGTCTTGAACAACAGTGGATAGCCATTCGTAACCACACTGTAAAAAAATTGAACTTCACATTTTCCAGTTCACAAAACCTTTTGAGTCTCAAATACTAAAAAATGCTATTGTCTTTAAACTACATAAAAACCCCTTAGTCAGACCAACAAAATTACCCCAAATGTTGTCCCAACTAGTCAAACACAGTTGTCTGAACAAAGAATTTCATGTTGTTGAAGTGTTAAGACTTTGTGAGTTCCCAGCATGCATTGCACCATAACTTAATTGGGACAACATAAATTATGCAGTTAATATAATATAGGTATTATTGTTTTGCTGTTTGCTGACTTGTTTTTTTTTGCTTTATTCCTTATTGTTAGTTGCACTGTGATGTAAAGAGATGTTTTAACATTTGTTGGTTGGCACCGTTCTTGAGGTTAGTGTGTCTACTTTTGAGGCTTAGACCATATTCAACCACTTATGTTTTTTTTTCTGGACATCTTAGTCTTGTAAATTGTCTTACAAACAAATAGAATGTTGTTTACTTATTAGACTAGTTTACTAATTAATAATAAAGTGTGTTTGCTGATCAAAAAAGAGACATGTGACTGTACTCAGTGATTTGGGTTGAGTGAACAACTTGGTCCAAAGTTGCCTGGAAATTTTAAGTTAAGTCAACTTTTCATTTTTTACAGTGCACTGAACTGAGTTCAAATTATTCACCTTAGCATCATGCTGGCAGCTCATGCAAATATAGTGTACTTTAGTTGGAGTCCTACATATACACAGCTCATTAATTATTACCTTTGCTTTGCTGAGTATTCATTAGCTATGTATGCCCCACTGCTCTGGTGTTTGGAGTAAACACACTGTGTGACGATAGAATAGTGTTAGCTGTACACTTCTGAAAATGACCTGCCATGATATAAATGGCATGTGTTAAAAAGAAAACAAACAAACAACAAAAAAAAAACTGGTTACTCACACAGATAGCTGTCTTCAGCACTGATTAATGAAGCTATTGAAAACGATAGTAAAGTCATCTGCTCATATTGAACCTTTCTAGATTCAAAAACTAACAAAATATGCCAAAGGTTTGTGATTTGTTGTTAAAATATCAGGAGAGTTTTATGCTAATGCAGCAGATCTGTTCATGTCGGATAGACCTAAATATGTAATAATTATTAGTGAAACATCCATGCATTAAAGGCTTAATAAACCCACAGCTGCAACTGAGAGATACAGTACACCAAAAAAATGTGGACGTTTTACCTGGAAGTGCAGGGAAATTTAAAGATTGTGTAAATCAGTCTCAAAGATGTTGGCATAATTACAGCATAGAATGGCACTGAGCATGAAATAGAAATGTGCAGAAAGTGCTTGTCGTTAATTTGTTCCTAATTTGTTGTAGCAATTTTATGCTTCTTCTGCATTGGTGTTTTGTTTAGGTTTTGTTTGAGTTTGCATAATGCGGTTCATGATTTGATTTGTCTCAACAGTTTATCACTGGGAATGAGGTGAAGTTTGGTAATTTCAGTAGGCTGATGGAAATTCCACTAGCTGGCTTTTTCGGCTACTAAAATGCTCTAATTACTCGTAAATGAAGGCATTGCTCACAACATGAATGAATGAATTGCTCATTGACACCCCTCACTTTTCCTCATCTTTAATTCTTAATTAGGAGCAATTTCAGAATCCACTTAAGTATTGTTTGACAGCTCATGCATATTTAGGCAAATATGTATAAGGGCAAATTAACATACAAAAAAATCATTATATACAAAATGACTTAATTAAGCAGGATGAGCCACAGCTCAGTGCCCTGACATCGACAAGCGTTTATGCATGTTTAAAATGGCTTCTTTTTTTCCATATTGGAATAGACTGTTTCATGTTGTATATCCACATAATCACATGGTTGTTGCTAAGGTGTAGCTATGTGTTTGCTCATTGCCTCAAGTAGAATATGTGCTTTTATTCACTTTCCTACTCGCAGAAAATCATAAGTCAACGAATAGTGCAGAAGAGGTCTCAAAAAGCTGTACGATTTAATGTATCGTTCACAAAGCTAGGACAATAGATGCACAAGTTTTACACTGAAATATCAGGGATTTTCACAGTGATGCTTGTCTAAGCAGCTGTATCACTAAGGCAGAGTACATAAGATGTTATGACTGTAATTACAGTGGTTGAAGTTGTCAACCCCCACAAAACATCTTAATATGTCACATCTCTCCTCATCTTATAGTTTAATGGATCACTTTGGAAACCACTACTGCCACATTCTTCATCTTTTATTTTGCTCTTTGTCCCCATGGCCTTGTTCTGTGGAAGAGGTACAAGCTTGCCCATCTGGCAATCAAATCAAATTTAATTTCTCACTTCTGGATCTTTCAAACAAATATTTAAGCTTTACTCTCTCACTGTCACTCATGACTTCGCACCTTGTCTTTTTCAAATCTCTCCTCTCCTTCAGACACATTCTTGGATGTACTGGGAACTCTTTTTGGAAAACCTGTCCCTCTGGGTGATGTCACCACTAGATTGATGCTCCAAGTCCCTGGTGACTCAACAGACAGTGATCCATCTGGATCTTGTTTTCAGCTGTAACCTTGCTCCAACCATGATCTCTGCTACAACTTATACAACTGTCAGAACTCTTCATTGTCTCATTTTAGCGTGACCTCCTTCTCCTACTCGTCAACAGTTTATTCACCCAAATTCATGGATCCTTTAGTTTCCTGGGATTTCACTATATTTCTTATTCAAACTTTCTTATCCTGGTAGAACTTTTCAGCCAGCCAATCAGGTTTAGGGCTAAGGTTAGAGTTAAAGCTTGAGTTAGTATTTTAATCATTTCTAAGCAACCTACTTAGGTTTAGTCCAACCACCAAAATACTTCACCCAGGAATATCTTACTTGAGAAAAGTCACAGTCACCAGACCACAATTTTCTTTGAATGTCTGTCCAATCCTCCTGTTCGGCCACCGTCCTGCAGAATTTAGCTTAGGCACTCATGCTGGATTTTTTTTTTTTTTGTTGTTATAGTAAAGACGTTAATTAGCTGGCTAGTTATCATCAGGCTCTGTGTCGGTGCATTGCTTGGCAAGCCTCTTTCATTATGTTCGATCTGTGAACATGTTCTTAACATTATCCTTTGAAACAGCAAGTTTCTTCAAATTTTCTTGTAATGTTTTTTTTTTCTCCCCCATGTTGATTTTCTGAACAACCCTGGTATACTTCCTCCTCCTGTTCACATGAAGGGTCCTCCTTAATATCCATTTTGAGGTAGTAATGAACTCCTAATTATTACCAAGAAAGACGTGTTTTACATACTTAAATATGTTTCTCAAGACTCTATTAATACAATGTAACATCTCCAACTCATGACCGTAGATGAGATGAGTGCAATGGAAGAGCATTAGAGAAGGGCTCCTGCATGCTCTTATAATTCAGAAGGTAATTTGTTGTCTCTAATTAAGCGTTCAATGAGCCCGCGAGTGACATTGTGTGGACACCTGCAGCTCCAGTGTCTGGCCTATTTATTGTACCTTAGTGTTCTGTTTTACCCTTTGAAGTCTTTTTCTTATTTTTCCAGACCTAATTGGCCAGGGAGCACTGTGTGTAGAAGACAACAGTGAGATGAAGGGCTGTCTGTTAATGACCCTGGATTATTGTGAAAGTCAGACGCTTGTCCAAAGAAAAAGTGGTATCAACATGGACATTTGCGTTATATTAGATGAGGAAATGCGACTATGACTGATGTCATAGAAGTGGTGAAGACAGTGCTTTTGCAATTCAGTTCTCAATTCTGAAGAAAATAATGCATTGCTATTGCCTTGAAATTCCAGTTTAAAAATAATTACAAATAATGACACATGTGCAGTATGTTGGCCAAAAAAAGGAGCATTCTTCCAGTCCCACGTACGGAAGTTCTAAGCAGCCATGTATTATAATTATAATAATATAATAATATTATATTATAATAATATTTTTTTGCGGTTGAAATCTCCATCATAAACTTTCTAATTGCCCGCAGCAAATATGGATTTTATCTCTGCTTTGAGAGAGAGGGGCGTCTTCTGGTTTGAATTTCAGGCTTTAGGAATAGGTTGCGCTGCGGGTTGGCCTGCATGGGAGTGAGCATAATGAGCTCAGATGTGGAAGACTGTACAATTGTTGGATTTATACGTATTAAATAAACACAAATTTGCTTTCGATTGTTTTAGTGAAGTAGACCTTTTAGGCTGCCTATAGACATAACAAGGTAACGAAAAAAATATGTTTTAAATAGTATATTTCTATAATTTAAGCAGCGTGCAGATCCTTGTTTATGTCAGGACTGTAGCGACAACTGCGCGGACAATCGCTTAGCTCGCTCACATTTAATGTAACTATATGTCCAGCATAATAACAGGAACATTAAGTCGTGATAATGAGAAAACAACTTTTGTTATTTCGAGATTACGAGAAAAATAAGACGTGATCACGAGAAAACAAGACGGGAAAAAATTATAATACATGGCCGCTTAGAACTTCCGTACCCACGAGCAGAACTTAAGCAGCCAGATATTCATATATACTGAATACTGAATGTTTGATTCTACTACCTAATAGAACTTATTGTATTTCTTCACAAAAAACGTGACTCAGATACCTCTGTGCAGTCTGTTTCAACTTCTGCCAAGAATCCAGCACACTTCTTCACTTTGAAATCTTTCACCTTCATCGTATTGAGCTGACTACTGACAGTCTAGACACATCTTTATACCATCCAAAATAATGCAAGCCGATTGTTTCCTTATATTCCTTAAACACTGATGCAAATGTAATTTCATCCAAACTTTATTCTAGTTTAGGTGTTGTCTAGAAAGCGTATAGCATGAAAGCTATTATATTCCAGAAGATAATTTTAGCTTATGTGCCTATTAGGTTATGTTAATTTTGCACCAATAGTTTGACATTAGAAAGGGAACAGAGACACTATAAAGTTGACTCAAGGTCAAACATATATATATACCTAACTCATTTGAAATTGCATGCTACAGCAGTAAAAGCCAAAATTGTGACTGATATTGATCACACATTTTCCTGCATGCTTCTTTACTTTTGTCTGTGTCACATATCCAGCACAAATGCACATCACTAAGATGTCTGACTCATCCTCCTAAACTGAGCGTCACTGATTAATGGCACAGGCCTTGATTCTCCATTACTGACTGTCAGGTGTCTTCCAGGGTGCCTCTTTTAATGCAATTGCAGTGCTTTGGGGAGAAAACAGTGCTGTGGTTTCTTTTCTGCCACAGCTAGATATAGTAGTAATGAGTATGAAGAAACGCTGGTCTCTTGTTTCTTTGGCTCATTTAATTGGAACAGCGACATTAGACTGGTATTAGGTGCGTGATTGCTTTTTGGCTCACTAGGGAGGACCGAACAGTACTGTCACGACTGCTGTGGTGAAAGGAATCGCTAGCCTCTTTCAGCGGCACGAAAACATGGAAGGCACAGATTTCTTAGAACAAGGAACATTTGTTTAAACAAAGGAACAGACTGAAACAAAGGCAAACCGACATGAACCACACGCGACCATGAAACAATCGACACTAGGGCTTTGAACAAGACAGTTTAAATACAAGATACAATCAAGGGAAAATACGAAACACCTGGACACACACGGCTGGCAGGGAGTGAACACTAATGACAAAGGCGGGGTTACAAATTGGAAGAGCACTTGGGGAAACGTAAGAAAACACATAAAGTTTGTGAATAACTGAAGTGCTATCCAAAGCTGGACTGGCACATCAGCTGATCGTGACAAGTACCCTTTATATTGTGAGTGGGTAGGATATAATGCAATAATGTAAAATGTTTCTAGCTAGCTAGTTATTCAGTGTTTTAGACTATACAAGTATTAATGCTTGTATAGTTCCAATGGATTTTAATACATTATAGAAGCATTGATTTAAAATAGCCATAACATATCAGTTCTGTTTATGACTTGTGTTATGATTGCCTATGGTTAGCAGTATTGCATCCTTCAAAGCAGCCTCTTTTTCAAAGCTAGAATTAGCTACATTATGAATGTTCAAGTGTGTAGTTTAAATCATCCTCAGATAATTGCAGCCACGCTCTTTCTATTGTTGAATTGCTTGAAAATGCCCTTGCTTTGAAGCTTTTCTTCAGTTCTTTATAAAACAGTAGATATAACCTTGTGAGTCACCTCAAAGATAATCTTGAAAATCCAGATATATGGATTGTTCCCATTCTAGACGAACAGGAGATCCTTGATGCTTTTCAGCAAATGAAGAAATGCCTATTTCAAAGGCAACTGACATATTATATGTGGGTGAATATTATGTGAAATAAGTGCTTAAATTCAGCTATATTGCATGTTGGTAATAGATGACAACATGGAGCTGAAAGTAATTAAGAAACAGTGTTTTATACTTCCATATTGTGACATGCTGTAGAAAAGTGAAAGTTATTTCAGAGGCAAACTATGAAATACAGCTGAAAAATGGGTAACATGGTAAATATCTTGCACACATGACAAGGTACTTGAACACAAGGTAACATGGTACACATTGTAACAAATAAGAAACAAAGCTGTACTTAGCAGTCATATATGCATGATTAAAAGTTTGTACATACAGACAATTGTGGGTGATTACATGATACATGATAACTAATTAAATTAATTAGTGTACTTATAATATGTCATGATTTTCAGCTCGCTGTTATACAGTATGTACTCCATTTCCCTACAACCATTGCACCATTCCCACCGTTATTGCACTCATACTCACACGGACTCAGTTGCCCATCATGCCTCAATCCAATCCTGATGAGACACACACACACACACGCTTCACCACAATCATTACATAATATATATATGTGTAGTTGACATATTAATGTGTCCAATGGTGTCCAATGTTCAAACAGGCATGGCCTTACAGTATCCGCATATGGTAACTAATAAGACACATTACTGTATTTTACTAATGGTAAAAATGTTGGATTATTTGGAAACAAACAAGACACATGCTGCACTTTGTATTCAGAGTACACTAATAAAGAACTCTTTTCAATTGCTTGTGTAGGACTGTTGATGTTAAACTGCTCTCTGCAACAGTGCTTACAAAGATTAAAACTGGTGATTCTTGTGTAATGTTTATGTAAAACGGTGCACTTTATTTTACAGTCCTATTTGCATTTACTTACTATGTACAAACGGGTGTATGTACCTCTTTGTTAATGTACAGAATAAGTTATGTGGTACTCAAGTTGAGGGTTATAAATGTGGACCAAGGTACTTGTTGAGTAATGGATGGTAGGTGCCACTGCAGCACTGCATAGTTAATATTTAGCAGGCACAGCCCTGCAGGCACATGCACTGATACATACACCAGTACGTGCATGGTAATTATATGTAAGTAGGACTGTAAAAGTGCACCATTTTACATAAACATGAAGCAAGAATCACCAGCTCTTCAAACTTTATAAGCACTGCGGCGGAGAGCAGTTTATCATTAACAGTCCTACACAAGTAATTGCAAAACAGTCCTCTTTTGTTTTTTAAGACAAGGTTAGGACTTACCATGCGTACTGTAAATACTAAGTACAGTCTCTGTCTTGTTTGTTACCACATAATGCACCAATTTTCTGTAGGTGCCACATATTTACCATGTATATACCATTAGTAAGTAGAGTAATGTGTCTCTATTAGTTTCTGTATACGGATACAGGATGTGCCTGTTGTACCCACTTGTCCATACGTTGGTAAAGTACACAGTAAGGTATCTAATTAGTTACCGTACAGACACTACCTGTGAGTGCCTTTTATTACCCACACCTGTCAGTATGTACAAATTAATTTCCATGCATGCATGACTGTTAAGTGCAGCTGTTACTTTTTTGGTACCATACACTTCAGGTAAGTTACTTTGTGTTACCCCTCGTTTGCCTGTAGGTATAAGATATTTGCCATGTATGTACCAGGGACGTATACTGTAAAATAAAGTGCTACCGACAAAAGGAAGATAATTTGATAAACATTTTAAGGGTTATAATGATTGTACCATCTATGCACTGATCAACATCACCACGAGCAACGGCAGTTCGCCAGCCATGTAGGAAAGTGGACACCTGCACCAAATTAAGAAAGATCAAAAATTTTTACAAAAGCAACAGTCCAAGGTAATCTCAACACAAACCTAGTGCTTTTTTGTTCTTCCTGGCAGAAAGTGACTAATCAAGTCTTCTCACTTTCCCTGTTTATCTCGCACCTGCAATACTGGGTTTCTCAACTAACCTTTCTCTAAAGTTCTCTTCACTTCTCAGCCTTTACAGATGTTCTATACCTGCACCTGGATTCATTTCTGCAATGTGAAAATGGAATGTCATGTTGTTGTCTCAAATTCATTCTAAGACCTGTGAACATGAAAGAAACATTGTTAGATCTGTTATTGGTTCTAATCTGACAGGACCATTGTCATGTTTGTAAGTTTTGCGGACATTGTCTGTAACTGTATAAAATATATGATACTTATATAGTTACAGACTTCCACAGAGCTTAACTTCCATATGACTTCCATATTTTCCACTGCGTTGCCTACACTAGTGATTTTTTTATTTTTAATTTTTTTTTCAAAAAATGACAGTGATTTTAATTGTAAAAAACTATGAAAATGCTACGGTAAAAAAACTAATAAATGGTTAATGTTAAATTCCTGTAAAATTTAAATTAAAATTTAAAAACTGTGAACTGACTTTCCCAAAAATCCCTGCTTTGCGTTTCAAATTTAGTTTGAATTTGATGTTTTTTCTTTGAAATAACTATGTTTCTTCTTAGTTGTTTCTTACCTGTTACAGATTATAATTTTTTTAACAGTGTATAATTTATTACTCCTACTCAGGCCTCTAAAATGGAGAGTTTTGAAAACGCTGCAGACCTCGTTTTAAATTGAAATTTCAGCGAAGACTTTTGAAAAGAATGGTGTTGCTGCACACATTTGCTCTGCATATTGAAGACCATGTAAACAGTGTATATATAAATATATATATATATATATATATATGTAAGGAATAATTGACGACGGGCCGTTGATTGTGTGCATTATTTTTCTATCAACGGTCCAGAGTCAATTATTCCGCTTATACTACGGTTGCCACACCTCAAGACATCGATCAGATGATATATTTCAAGGGATTC
>JAUCMS010000452.1:0-12038 GCA_032357445.1 Enteromius radiatus | reverse complement strand
GTCCGTCGTTGTCGGTAAGCTTGACGGGCTAGCAACAGTAACTAAGGGGGGTGTGGCTTTTGCGAAAGGTCAATTGTGTATCTAAAAAAAACACTATGAAATGCTTGACGATGATTATTATCATTTTTATTTTTTTCATAGATGACAGAATTATATTATAGCATTAAAAATAATCAACTAATGTTACGAAAGAGCTTATGCATATTGATAAAATATTTTTAAATAAATTTGACTAAACTAAATAACACTAAAATAGGGCCTTTCACATTGCTTTAGTTCCAGAACTTAAAGTACAGTAGTGAAGTACTGGGATGATTTTGCGCCATTTCCCAGGACAACTCGTTGGTTTGCATTCGTACTGTCAGTGAGCACTAAGAAGTGACGTAAGCTAATTGACACCAACATCATTTGCGTGCAGTGTACTACAAGGGGAAATTAAGAAGAATGTCTTCAGGTAAATGGCATTTATAAAATAAATTGATACAATGTCTACATTGTTGTTTAAAATGTTTTAAATCATTATTGGTTAGGGCATTTTTGTACGTGTTTAGCCAATAAGCGTACACCTACATCACTGATAGTTCCTAGTACTTTTTTAGACCCTTCTCTGAAGTAGGAGCTAATTTACTTCCATCAAATGGAGTTCTTGGAACTAAAATCGTACCTAGATCCTGCGGTGCAATCACGCCAAAAAGTCAAATCTGTTTCCACCAAAATGGTCCAGGATCTGGTGGTGCCTTGCCAGTCCAACTTCTAACTGACCTATACTTCCTCAGACCCAGTGATTGTGACGTAACCTGCCCACAAACCCTTAATGAGCATGTTGTAATATTAAAAAAACATTTAGTCATCTTTATTCATTCACTCTCACATTCAGAGTTTATGTATGAGTAACATCCATAGTAATCTAACGCGGAAATGGCAAAATCCATTGACATGTAAAATTTAACTTGTACTTTACAGGAGTTCACTGTTGAATAACCCTTCCACCACACCAATTGACATGCAGCGTAACAGTGTCTTCCCTGAAGATGATATGCTTGTACAGAGCAGAGGTGCCTATACCCTTGATCTTGACAATCTAGATGCCATCAACCCTTTCCAGGGGTCCAGTAAAATGCAAAATTCTCCTCCTAAATCGTCTACCTTACCTGAGCATTGGACAGCAGAGCTTGTAGAGTCAGATACAACTGCAGCCCCCATTTCTGCACCTCAGCCTGAGTTTCCAGAGGTGACCGACACTGCACTTGATGAGACTCTTCCCTTTGTCCCATCAGTGGAGAATTCCCTTGCAGAATGTTCTGCCAACATATCTTCAGCAGAGGGCACGGTCATCATCAAGACTGACAATATTGAAATCAGTGCCACAGATGGGGAGGAGTCTGATATATCTGAGCCAGCACCAGTGTCACAACAGATTCCTGTTTTGGATGATCAACCTGAAGCTCAGGACTCGGCATTGTTACAACAGATTCCTGTTTTGGATGATCAGCCTGAAGCACAAGACTTAGCACGACTCCCAGTGGGATCCTACAACTTGGATTTTGACAATCTTGCCTCGCTCAACCCGTTCCAATCTGGTGGCTCAAAGATCCCAAACTCTCCTGTAATTGGCAAGGCATCAGTAGTTTCCGATCCACCACTGCCAAGCCAAGAAGCTAAACCAGAACCAGAGCTCTCCGTCCACACCCCAGATGTCCCAACAACTTCAGATGCCTCCATACCACCTCAGGAGAACTCCAATGCTACAGGGGGCTCCTCATCCACAGCGCCCCCTAAAGAGAACCAGATGCTACTAGAGTTTAATTTTGACGACGGTACTGAAGTCAAGCGCAAACCTCCTCCAAAACGTCTTGGGGTCAAAAGACCTGCAGATGCGAAATCGGTGACCAAAAAAACAGTTGCACCAGCCACAGAAAAGAAAGAACCAGAACCCAACCAGTTGTCGCCAAAGAATTCAGAGGAGATGGAACCTGTGGATGTTCCTCCTCCTAAAGGTTCTTACAACTTTGATTTTGACAAGTTTGACGATCCAAACTTTAACCCCTTTGGCACAAAGGCTACGATGGGTAACTCTCCACCACGTGGGGTCCAGACTAGCCCGGTTTTAATGAAAGCTCCAGTTAAGGAGCCTGAGGCTTTTGCACAGGATAACCAGCCTGAGGCACCTGCACAAGATGACCAACCAGACCACAGGTAAAGGAAATAGAACTTGTACAGGTTGTATGAACGTACCCTAAATTCAGTGAAAGTTTCTTGGGATACAAGCATCTGCCAAATACATAAATGTAAAAATTGTTGAGCTCAGATTATCCCTTTTTCTTCAGTTCTCCCCCAGCCGTTTCTGAAACCAATGAAAACATTGCAGAAACTGACCTTTCTGTCAATAAAAGGGTAAGAGTGTCTTTAAATATACACATTTAACAGAACATTTGTATTTCCACAAATGATCATGTTGATGCTCATTCTCTTACTAGCTGGAGGAAGTAGAAGAGTCAATCACTGTGTCCAGCTCTAACATACCCCAGAATCCAGCGTTACAGGTGCCAGACCTCATGCAAACACCAGAATCTAAAGTGGATCTACAGAACCAGACCTGTGATCTTGGTGTGGTGGCACCAAGTGAAGATGAGTTTGTGCCAGGAGCATTGTGTGAGTATACATGGTTGCGTTTTTATTTGAACTGACCCCAGTACAAGCTTTTGACACTGTAAACGATGTCGTTCTCTTTGTCTCAGTCATGCCAGGGGGAGATTTTGATGGGCAGATTGACTATCTGGAGCAGTTTGGATCAAGCAGTGTAAGTTTTTTTGTGCAAGAGTAATTCATGATCTTTTTTTCTTTGTTGAATGCTGTTCCAAGTATATTAGAGTACATTGTTTATTAAGCAGCATCTCTGATATCCAGTGTTCTACTAAAACACTTTTTATAGTTTAAGGAGTCCGCCTTACGGAAGCAGTCGCTGTATTTGAAGTTTGACCCACTGTTGAAGGAGAGTCCAAAGAAAACTGGAATAGACTTCGGCAACTCTGGATTCAGCATGCCACGCCCTTCTCTTGCCATTAGGTCAGACTTCATAAACATTCATATTAACAATTTTTTTTATAATCCCTCAACTATTATAAATATTACAAACAGGTTTCAAATGAAGTTAAATAGCCCTGTGCACATTACAAAGATTATGCTAATTTATTGTAGGATGATGGAGGCTGCAAAGTCTGAGGTAAAGCAGAAGTCTCATAGTGACAGTATGAAGCTGCTGGATGATCTCCCTCCACCAGTAAGATAACACAAACATCAGTCATTTGTTTTGCATCTTTAACATTCTGACTAAGCACTGAAATGCACATTGGATTCCATTTTACAATGTTTGTACATTTTTAGGCAGTGGAAACTGTAGTGCCAGATCCAACTGTTCTGGACTTGCTGGTTCCGACTTTAAAACAGCCAGTTAAGACTGAGGACTCCATCATAGAGGTTCTGAAGTACAGCCAGAGAGACATGGATGCTGCATTACAGAAAGCAGAGAGACAGGTTCGTTCCCATAGCCTCATGCAAGATGACTGGCACATGCTAGAAAGACCGATCAGACATTTTGGGTTTCTTTTCTTTTAGTCGGAGGAACGGCAGCAAGCGCTTGGGTCTCAGATTGACAAGCTGCAACTGGAGAATCAACACATGCTGTAAGTTTTTGATTACACATACATTTCACATGGTTGTCATTTAGAACGTGATTTCCCATACATTGATTTATTTGTGGTTGAGCACCACAATATCAGAACTGACCACCACAATTAAGTTTTTCAAAAGGCTTTGACTTGAATAAACATGAGCACTGCACGTTTTGAAATCGAAACTCTGTTCGGGTGTTTTTATATCAGTATTTCTTAAGGGAACTGACGGTCTTCTAAATTTTTTGGATGTCATTTTTTTTATTTCGTCTTGTGTGTAATATCCGATAAAGCAGTGTTTGGGCTGAGAGCTATTTGTTTAGTGTTACTGGGGAAACCTAATCTTACCCATGACAACAGCGCCTCCCGTTTGCAGAGAATTAACAAATAAATATATTATATAGGCAGCCACAAAAAAGGGGCACGTCTGTTGGAAACACTGTAGTTGTTACTTTTGAATTGTGAGCAATGTCTTATTTTCTTTTCTCTTTTTTTTTTTGTTTGATTCTCAAATGAGTCACTCATTATGGAAATGATGATTGAAAGTGTTTTTTTCCTTATCCTCTTTTCAGGTTTATAGTGTCCGAATTTGAGGCCACCATCACTCAAATCACTGGTATGACAGACCTTTGACTATATCTAGTACATTTTAAAGGCAGTACGTCAGATAATAACACTCTGTGTCTTTATAGATGAGCATAAACAGAAGGAAGATTTGGCCAAAATTGAGTTAGCGCGAGTCCTCCAGGAAAAAGACCAGCTGTCTAAAGATTTGAATGAGTTGGAGAGATCCTTCTCCTCTGTTGTCAAACGCCTTGACAGATGCAAGGAAGTCATTGAGGGATTCAAAAAGGTATGATTTTCAGACTTCAGAATCAACACTCAAGACTAGCCACGGTTATTTTAGTGTATAATGGTCTTTTTTTTTTTTTTTTTGCCCCACTTTCTCCTCTATAGAATGAAGAGACTCTGAAGCAGTATGCGCAGAACTGCATGGACAGACTACAGAAAGAGGAAAAGCGTTATCAAGCTTTGAAGGCTCATGCTGAGGAGAAACTAGACCAGTATGTGTTAATCAAGTAGTCTGAAACCCATTCTCTCTTATAAATGTGATGATATAATCTTGCATAACTGATAAATATGCCTGGCAGCATCACTACTAGCACTGATGTCGTTTCAGAGCGAACAAGGCCATAAATGAGGTTCGTACTAAACAGGGTGCAGAAGTGGCAGCGCTGCAGGTGCAGCTCAAAAGAGAACAGCTGAAAGTTCAGTCCCTAGAAAAGGATCTGGAACAAAAGGTAAGCACACAACACGCGCGCGCGCGCACACACACACACACACACAGGGAAGTCCCTCCTACAGTGTAATCTTGAATTGCTTTTAATACTTGTGTAACTTTTTTTTTCTTCTTCTCTCAGGCTAAAGAAGTCAAAGATGTCACAGAACTGTGTGATGAGCTGCTACTTAAAGTGCAAAAGCATGGTTTTTAGTGTATTTTGTGTTCATTATTTGTGTTTGTTCGTTATTTGTAATTGTGCTCACTAATTTTAATAAATAAATAAAAAATAAATTTAATGTTTGAAAACATACATTTTGTCTTTACTCAAGTCCCCATGAGTAATGTTGTTGATTTTTTTTTTTTTTGTTTTTTTTTGACGAGCCAAACTTTAACCCTTTTGGCACACAAGTTACTCATAAAATTACTCGTAGCCTAAGTAATTTTTATAGACATGCCTAAGAAAAAATGTTACTGGTGAGTGTCTTGAAACAAAACGGGGATTGACATGCGTGGTAATTCATGCAAGTAGCTGTAACTACACTTTTCTTCTCAGAAACTAACAGATTAGATTATTATACAAGTAGCCATTTTTATATATATAAAAAAGACAATTGTCCAGTTCAGGATTTTTATATATGGAAATGACAACATTTATTCAAATCTCACACACAACGTAAACAGAGATCATGACAGTATGCCCTTGTCCATTTCTAAACATACTACTGAAAAAAGAAAGTTCAATAACAAATACATAACATGATTCTGTGCAGCACTAATACAATGTTAAGACACTGTAAGCTGATCATACAGACTCGTGCAGCAAAACACCAAGGGCAGATAAGCACAGAGAATCCAGCAGTGACATCACAGAGCATTTCATTATTCACATAATAAAAATGTCACATCAGCACATTCAAGTTCCCATGGCCTGAGCTCAGATTCATTTCTTTAATGTAAAAACAACACTATCTGTAAATAATCCTTACAGTCAGACACACTAGAAGATCAAATGAGACCTAAAAACTTCCAGCTTTTATTCTATTGTGATAATGTCATGAGATTCTACTGCGATGATGACAGTTATACAGCACAATCTGCAGTACAGTGTGATCTTCCAACCGGACCATAAACAGTAGTCATCAGTCTGTGCCTACAACAGTCATTCTCAATACAAACACAAGCATTCTATCGTAAACAACACTTCAAGCATGTTTCAAAAATAGAATTCATTCTTTTATGTTTATTAAATAGCCACAAAAATGCTCTGAATGCAACAATCAAAGATCTGGATGATCTAAGTTTTATACAGTCAGTTAGTCGATAACACTGAACCACAAGTCAGTAATCCAAGATTTTCTCCAAACCTTTTTTGGTATGTAACGGCATTGCGCTGGATCTCGATATCGTAGGACAAGGACACATGGAGCCAGCCATTATTCGACCTTGGATTCCAAAATCCATGTAAACTCAGATTGATTTACTCTGTCAAGCATTTAAATATTTAGACCATGGTAAAATATCCCTTTCTGAAATGAGAAAATTATACAATATAACATGTTTTTCCCCTTTAAACGCATTTAAAATATCCCTTAAGATAAATGTCACTATTTTAACTGCATGTCATCTAAAAGGTGTCATGACCCCTTTTGAGCAGACTTACTTTTTTGTGCTTCTACACTGACTTATGCTACAGTATATGCTGCGTTACAGTGCATTACAGTCTTAATATTTCAATGCATTAGAGCGATACAGCTTCATGAGAGACTTCTTTCACCACTAGTAGAAGATATCCTTAAGTAATACTCTAGTTGCAAGATAGATCACACGAGTTTGAAATAAAACTTAACAGATGATGGGCAGCTACTATGTTTGACGAAAGGTCTCCACTATAAGCGAGCTCTCACAATGTTCATGAAGATGGTGGTCTTTATTTGAAGCTTAGATCAGAGCAGAAGTGCTTTTGGATTTAGAGTCTATTTTTTAAAAATTTGGACTAGAAAAGAATATTGTAGGTTCAATACATAAAACAGTAAAGTATAAGTGGAAGCAATTGTGGCAGAAGTTGATTATGACAAAAAAACGGTTCCTCATTATTAAGACAGACAGTAGAGAAAAATGAATAGGTATAATTTTTAAAGGGTTTAAAGCAATGATTCAGCCATGAAAATAAAAATTCTGTCATTTAGATCAAGTCATTTTAAACCTGTATGACTTGCTTGCTTCTGTGAGATGTTGGTAACCGAACATTTTCTGTTACCATTGACTTCCATTATATGTTTTGCCTTTACATTGCATTACAATGGGAACTGAAATTACCAACTTTCTTTAAAATCTATTCCTTTGAGATTCACAGAAGTAATACAGGTTAAGTAAATGATGACAGAATGGACCTTTTTTGGGTGACCTTTTTTCTTTGGGTACCTTTAAAAGCAGAAATGTGCAGAAAAGCTTTAAATTGCAATTATTAAACTGCTTATTAGAATGTATAAGTCTATTGTGAAGGTAAAAATGTTGTAAAATTGGCTATAAATTTATATAGAAAAGATTAAACAATTTACTTTGTGCTAAAATAATTTCAACACATACTATTTAGTTCTTGTGCCTACACAATTAAAATAGTATTTTAGTGTTTACAGATTGGCCACATTCATTCATTTCAACTGTGCCTTACTGAAATCAAGGAGCGAAAAGTGAACATTATTTTAGGTGGTGATCAACATTATGCCACAAATGCTATCAACATTACTTCTACCATTCCTGCTATCTTAATTGGCAAGTACATGCTAGGGTTTAGTGTGCAATTATGCTTTTGAATGTAGTTTGCCGATTTGATGGGGTAGCAGCCTAAGTGTGCTAATAATCATTTACAGATATTTAGCCAGTGAATGACTTTATCATGTATCGTGGTTTTGTAGAGGACTGTTAAATACGCAGAATCGACATATTCAAGTAATTTTCTCAATTCTGTATCCTACCAGTCACTTGCATCATGACCCCTCGGCTAAAGATGTCTCCCTCGATTGATAGTTATGTTGATGGAAGCTAAAACATCTATTTGATCATGGGGTCATCACCTCCTGGGGAGGTTAAGACGGGGAAGTCCACAAAGGGTTCGGTTTTATCCTCCTGGGGTGAGTTGATGGTGCCGTCTGGCATGGAGCTAAAAGTCAGATGGTCATGTTCCATGATAGCCAGACGGTCCTGAGGCTTCTCCTTCTTTAGATAAAACATCTTCCTCAGCTGCTTCAACTGCTGCAGCTCACAGAAGGTCTCCAACACCACCAACATAGCAATCAGGCCGAGGAGGAGATACACTGTGGGACACGAAGGAAGGAAATGGAGAAATAAAGTAATGCGTTTCATGTACATATACATTATGACACAAAAAACAACACAAAATAGTTTAGGTTGCAATTGAGTTAACTTGAGTGTGTATATAACAAAATTACAGGTGTCGAAAAATACTCTTTTGGTCACCCCAAGTATCATGAATAAGATTATTTTAGCCTGCATTTCATCTCAGCAACCTCATGAAATGAATACAGAAAAATTCAGAGATAAAGAAATATGAGACTTCAAGAAAACTGCACATGCAGCATGTGTAGGCCTCACGAATGCCACAATTATGCTACCATAGCAAATCTTTCTCACTGTCCCCCACACACCAAACAGAAAGACGGGACCATCTGCATCAACTAAACCCACGCAAGTACGAAAGTGCCATGTGCCATTTTCATGCAACTTTTTGAAAGTGAGAGCAGTGCTGCATCATAAGTAAGGCAAACACTAGATGGAACAGTAGAGCAGCAGTGAAATCTTGAATCACTTCCTTTTTACCTTCCATCTGTTTCTATGACAACAGGCCAGGCTTCCACATGAAGATGTGTGTAGATACAGAAAAGGAAGTCAGCTGAGTATTTTCACTTATATAACAGGATGAATGTCACTCAAGAGAAGAGGAAGTGAACAGACTAGACAGGTTTACTCAAAACATATTGCTGAGAAGTATATGAACCTTTAAACTGGACCACAATGTTAACAACATTTTATTAACCAAAAAGTGACATTAACAGAATGACAGAATTTGTAATTAATAAACTACAGCATTTGCATTTTGCAAATGAGCTCCTGCTGCCCACTTTTCCAGATAGAGAAGTGGCTTTAGAGATTGTACTCATGAAATCATGCATTTGTAACCATTGTTTAAACTTATAATATAGTAAAATCTGACGTGCTCATTTTTCATAAGCTTGCAGAGAAAGGTATACAGTTTATTTTAAAAACATTTTCTGGGTTGGTAAATGCATAGTGGACCCAGTTATATCACTTAAGATAAAAAAAAGATTCAACGCACACCAAAACAAAGCATATTGAAACCACACCTACCAGTGATGCCCAGTTTGTAGAGCTCACGAAACCTCTGGTTAAAGGCCTCACCGGGCACATAGTCACCCAGACCGATAGTGGAGAGTGAGATAAAGCAAAAGTAGAAGGACTCCAGAAAGTTCCAGTTCTCTTCAAGGGCAGAGAAGATGGCAGCAGGGATGAGGAAGAAACAGGACACGGCTACGACGGCCAGAAGAGTTGCGTGAACAAGGGCCACCAGGGGTTTAGACAGACCCCAGCGTGTATGAACATATATAATGGGCCGCCATGTGCTATAGACCATGATCCTTTGCACCACAGCTGTGAGGAAGAGGAGGGTGAAGGGGATGCCAATCACGGAGTAAATGATACAGAAGGCCTTCCCACCATCAGAGAGAGGGGCGGTATGACCATATCCTGTGAATCACAAGAACGGAAAAAAATTAGACATTAAACATTTACTTGATGAAAATGTTCCCTTATGAGATACATAGGGTTGTATTCTCACTGAAAACAAAACCATACTGTCCCACAGCCACTGCCAGACACAGATTAACAAACAGATTAAGTCTCATCCTGGATTATCAATAAATTAATCATTCAGTCCAAACTCTGTAATTTCATTTTTGTTTGTGTATCCTTGAAATAAACTGATTATATTGCTCTAATTTCTGCCCTCAGCAGTTTGATGCCTCCCAAGAGCTCACATCTAATGGACGATCTCACATTATGGACATTAACAATCAGGTTAGTTTACAGGGTCTCTCTAAATTACGGTGACCATACGTGCCATTTTTCCCGGATGCATCCTGGCCAGGATTTCTATATTGCTTTGATTGAAAGAGCATTTCGAACACATAAACATACACAGATTGGTCTGTACACGCGAACAAATACAAAACCTAGATATTTTAGGCAATATAGAATGCGTCCAGAAAAAATGCCACATATGGTCACCCTACTCTAAATGCCTCGGGTCTCTGATACAAGCTTGCTAGATGGATTTGCAAGGAGAAAAAAGCCATTTAATAAAACGCTAGAACACACATGGCACTTTTAACAGGAAA
This sequence comes from Enteromius radiatus, assembly GCA_032357445.1. Taxonomy (NCBI): domain Eukaryota; kingdom Metazoa; phylum Chordata; class Actinopteri; order Cypriniformes; family Cyprinidae; genus Enteromius; species Enteromius radiatus. Next base: position 1,653 of record JAUCMS010000452.1, on the reverse strand, counting down.
TGGCCAAAGATAAAAATCTTTCTAGTGATAATTAAACCCGTAAAAGCTTTGTTCACCTTTGGAACAAAATGTAAGATATTTTGGATGAAAACCAGAAGCTTTTTTGAATTTCCTATTGATTGCCAAGTAATGAACACCGTCAAGGCCCAGAGAAATATAAAAGACATCATCAGAATAGTCCATCTGCCATCAGTGGTTCAATCTGTATTTTATAAAGTGATGAGAATACTTTTTACGCAAGTAGAATAAAAATAAAATGTATTCAACAATTCGCCTGACACAGAAGAGAATAGGCAGTTTGCATCGAGTAAGTATTCTCCAAAATGGTGATGTGGAGAGACACAGAAGAAACAAATTGTTGCTTAAATGCTGTCATTTTTATTTTATTTCCTTACAAAAAGTATCCTCATTGCTTCATAACATTATGGTTGAAACACTAATGTCTGGACCTTGACAGCATCATTTACTTGGTAGTCAATTGGACAGTCACAAGCCTCCGGTTTTCATCCAAAATATCTTACTTTTAATTTTTTTCTAAAGACATACTAAGCTTTACTGGTCTGGAATGACATGGGGGTCAGTGATTAATAATGACTATTTTTTTTTTTTATATATATATATTTTTTAATTGTGCAAAGTATAACAATACCACTATAACAATCTTTACACAATCTACGATCAAAATGTAAAATTGTAAGAGGAACCAAATGAACCAAACATGCAAATTCTAACTCTTCCATTTATGACACACATATTTACACTGTATATGGAGACAATTATTTTCATTGTCTAAACGTTCAGCCCAAGTAGTTCTCTCTTGATTTCACCTTCACTTTCACTAAATTGAGGGACAACATGATGCCTGTGATGTGAAGCCAACCTGTGCTACAAATCTGTGGTCAGTGCTAAGGCTTCATTCCGCTCTCTATCAACCCGTCTTGTTCAAAGTTCCTTTTGTAGATAAAAAAAGAAGATTTGGAAATATCTTGTGCAACATGCAAAGAGGAACTATATCTTGCATGTCTGTTTAAACGATAAGACATAATGTAAATCCTTCATCCCTTCTAAATCATGACACCACTTTAAATTTTTCTAATCCCTATAAATTAACAACATGATCAAAACTCTGCTGTAAAAAACAAAACAACTGTTGTTCACAATCTGCATGTCATCTGACTGACAGTTTACACATTTAGGAAGTAAAAGTCCTTTTTTTGAAATTGTAAAAATGTCCAACTTTAAGTTGTGGCCTTTCTGCTATGAAATCCCTAAAATAAGCTTAAGAGTAACGCTGTTATATTTCAAAATAAACATTTACAGGATTGAAGCAACTTAGGCTTTCTTGATTATCCACAGAACTTTTTTTTTTTTTTAATTGTGTTCAAATATGAGTAACGAATAAGATACGTCAGGATTTTGAATGTTGATTTATCATTGTTGGATTATATTGTATTATAAGCAATCATTTTTAAGTTAAATTACATTATTAGAATTTCATCACACTTTTTGGTCGGTTTGGGTCTCTGAATAAAATGTAGGCGTTACTTTTTTCCTCAAGTACGAACTAAGTAATCTCTAAATCAGGGCTTCTCAATCCTGGTCCTGGAGGTCCGCTGTCCTGCAAATTTTAGCTCCAACCCTAATCAAACGCAC
>JAUCMS010000450.1:0-12062 GCA_032357445.1 Enteromius radiatus | reverse complement strand
CACTGTTCCTTGCCACGCCGAGAGGTTTTGGTGTTCATTCACTCGCCTACCAGGGACACGCACACCTAAATGTAACAATGATAATTAAATACATGCTGATAAAAAAAAAAAAAAAACACTTATCGTTTTCATCGGCATTTCATGCAAATTCATGCATGCAATTATGAAATCAGATTGCTATGCAATTCAGCAGTTCTTTAAAACACACACATTATTGGCATTATAAAAAAGCCACTTTCCTTATCTCATGGTTTGAAGAGTTATTGGCTGTGAGCGACTGACTTTTTCTGATCTTCTGCTCTGATCCTGAAAAATATAAAAACAAAGAAATCAGAATTTGACTAAAAGAGGCAGCAATTCTCAGGTAAGATTACACTTATGTTATTGAACATTATTTTATTTATTATTTGAGAAAAATTGTATGTTTCTTGTCTTTCTGCTCTCCACCAACTCTAGAGAATCTGAGGGGTCCGACTGAATCAAGATGCTGCTGATCATTGAGGCTCTTCTTCTCATTTTAGCCGCTCTAGGACAGGTAAGATTGTGTTCTAGTATGAATATTACAGATATGAATACTGATGATTGATTATTATGATTTCTGTTACTGCAGGATCACAGAGCAGCTGCTGTTTCAGAACCGATATTTCCACTGGATATGGTACCGAATTCAGTTGATGATCAATACATGGGTGTAAAGGAAAAATGGTGAAGACCCATTATCTGAAGAAGGACATGGAAAACACAGATAAATTTAAACATTATTGGCTCCACAGTAAAAATGTAGTCAAGTTTCCAAAAGATCATTTAACAAGGAATCATTTAATCGCTATTCACATGTACACCGGTAAATATATATATATCGTCAATTTAATGATGCCACTCGTGACGGTAAACAACAGTACAATCACAAAGCATTTAAATGAACTTCACTTCACTTTCTGTTAACAGAAGCAATACAGATCCTGAATAAACAGCAAAATAAATGCTATGTAACGTATCGCGGTACTACTGCTAAATTTGATAAGCATGTTCTGAACAAAAAGATTCGTTTCGGCTCGTTTACGTCCTCCTCTCTTGATCCTAAAGTAACGAAAGGTTTTGGAACCAAGTCTTGTTTTGAAATCGTAACTTGTGAAAGTGCTGAGCTGACTAAATATTCTCAGTATCCCTAAAAAGAAGTGCTGATTCCTCCGTACGAGATGTTTAAAGTCACTGCCGTCAAGACCAAACAGTATTATAAAAATCTCTGGTGTGACACCGTTTTCACTTTGAAAAGCTCTGGAAGAAAAAGTTACATGAACTGTGCTCTATTCAAGAAACATTAGAAATGTGTTGCATTGAAAAAGAAGTGCTCAGAATGAACATGAGTTAATCATCAGAAAACTAATTGTGATGAAATAAAGCTGAATTGACTCATTTCAGTGTCCTTAAAGTGATGTGTCTCTAATTAATTTCTTCATTTATACTAAACCTTTTTTCTTAAACCTAAAATCAAAACGTTAATGAATTGCTCTTTAGCTCTACTGTATGTAGCTGTTATCAGTAATGTGTTAAGTGCTAAATGGCTTTTTGAGTGCAATGCAGAATAAAATATACATTTCAAAGACATTCAGAATTTTTGATTTTTCTTTGGTTTCAGATAAATGGATTTTTACATGTGTTGTTCTTGTTGTAAAATACGCTGAATAATCTGCCTCCCAATTTAGAATTGTAAAATTTAGTATTTAGAATGTTATAGGCTATTGTAACACTTTGCAATTCTATATGTTCACATTAGTTCAAAAAAAGAAAAGAAACATGTTTGCCTACTTGAACTTGCTACTGATTTTCACAATTGATTACAAAAGAAAATACAAATAACTTTCTGTATCGAATGTAAAATTTAGAAGTTTAGAACTCGAAAAACACATTTTTCCATTTATAATTAAAATGCAAAAGGTATATTAATAAATGCCTTAAACCCAGCCATCTTATTCACAAATTACGCATCTGAAACATATAACATCTACATAAACAGTGTCACATGATTAGAGACGTGAGGTTTGAAGATAAAACTACATAATGTATAATAAATACACGTGTAATGGATGTTTTTGATCAGGTGGCCAAAATGTTCAAAATGATGCTGAGAACAACTTTCTCATTGAGAACAGAAATGAGAGGAAACTTTGGTGATAAGCTTGATGTAATTGTAATTTTGCAGCTGTTTGTCAGTGACTTACTGTAGATTTATATTTATCAAATTTATTGGCAGCAGTTTATTTACATATAAATGCATTTATTTATTTTATCTGTAAGGACAAAGATTTGCTAATGTTTAATGTTCATTTTTCTTAGAACAAACTGTCGCCAGTAAATCACATAAATGTAAATCTACAGTAATTTACTGGCAATCAGCTGCGAATAGTTATTTTGGAAACTGATGAGTGCTGATAATTTTCATCTGAAGATTACAACATACATTTCAAAATATTTTCAATTGCTTTCACAATTCAGATCACTTCCTTCTAACAAATGCACACACACACATTGTCTGCAATATAAAAAGCCATCTTCTTCATCTCTTGCATCACTTGGCAGTAAGCGACTGCATTTTCTAATCTCCTTTACTGTTAAGTTCCTGAAAACAACAAAAAGAAAAAAGAATCTCAGAAAAAGTGACAACAATATTATAAGGTAAGCTTGAAATTAATATTAAGGCATCATAAACATTTGTGGTTTTAAATGATTATTTTTAGACTTTACCATTGAAGTAATATACATTTGTGTTTCCTGCTGTCTTTCAGCATCTCTTCACTAGATCTTCTGGATCATCTGGGATCAAGATGCTGCTGATCATTGAAGCTCTTCTTCTCATTTTAGCCGCTCTAGGACAGGTAAGCTTGTGTTCCAGTGTGAATATTACAGATATGAATACTGATGATTGATCATTATGAGTCCTGTTACTGCAGGAACACAGAGCAGCTGTTGCAGGACTGAAATTGGATATGGCGCTGCAATCTGTTGATGACCAATATAACGGCTGTAAACCAAAAATGGCACATCTGGTGAAGACTAAATATCTAATGAAAGAAATCAATAGCTCACCTCAGTTTAAAATTGGATGGAAAGTGGCTAATATGTTTGTCAAGTTCCCAAAAGGTTACTTGACAAAGAATCATCTAATCGCCATTTATGTGTACAGCGATAATAATGTATATCACCAATTCAACCCTGCTACTCGTGACGGTAAAAAACAGTACGAACACAAAACGTACAAATGGTATTCGCTTAACTTTCTGTTAACAGAAGCTATACAGACTCTGAAGAAAACACAGCATGGATGCAGGGTAACTTATCGTGGTACAAGTGTTGAATTTAATAAGCATGTTCTGAACAAAGAGGTTCGTTTTGGCTTTTTTACTTCATCCTCCCTTGAACGGGAAATAGCACAAGGTTTTGGACATAAATCTTGTTTTGAAATCTACACTTGTCACGGTGCTGATGTGTCAAAATACTCTAAGTATCCTCATGAGAGAGAGGTGCTGATTCCTCCGTATGAGACGTTTAAAGTCACTGCTGTCAAGAGACGAAAATATCAGCCTTCTCTCTGGTGTGACACGGTGTACACCTTGACAAGCACTGGAACAAGAAGTAACCTCAACTGTGCCTTATTCAAGAAATCACCTAAATACAACGTTATTCACTGAAGAAAAGCAGTGGTTGCACTTTCATTTTAGGTGTCCTTATCACAGTAATAAAAGTAGTTTCAACTCAAAATAGCTTGTTACCCTGCAACCAACTTTTCTTTTTTGTTTAGTCAACTAAAATAGTTTAATTTTAACAAGCTATTTTAGTTTTTACAGTGTACATACAAGTAATAAGTAGCATTAACATGTCATTTTGCATAATGTAGTGTTTTTCTAATAATAAGAACACAAAGAAAGGACAGTAAAATAAAGTGTTACAAATAATACTCTGAATTTATCTGTGTCTATTCAATTATTATTCTTTTTTTAACATAATGAACAGAATTAAATAAAGTACCATCATCTTTTCTTTTGTTCATTCGTCTGTCATTTGTTCAATGTGTATAGTACATGCCTAAGTGTAACAACCCTTTTTTATCAGTTATGTTGCCCCCTGCTGGTCAGAGCTGCTGTTACTTCTCTTGAAGAGTTTATACGAATGACTGCCATCCAGGGCCGGATTAACATGGTCAGGGGCCCCTAGGCTACAGGTTGCCCCCCCCCCAAATACACGATGAAGAGGCTATAATGTATATGTCTATATATCATTTGTCTCTGTTAATATCGTTGTTCAACTGTGGCGTGAATGACCTGCGTCTGATGTTTATATACTGAAGGCGGATTTGCCTCACCCAATCCGTGTCCGCTTATTTAAATGTTTATTTTAATCCAATGGATATTACGCTTTTTCTTTCTTTTGATCAATTGGAGGCCCCCTGGGAGGCGGGGGCCCCTAGGCTGAAGCCATATAAAGCCTGTGCATTGATCCGGCCGTACTGCCATCAGTAGCATATATCAAACTAAAACTATAGAAACCGCTGAAACCTGAAGAGTAGTTTAAAGTGCAAACTCTTAGCATACCCAGTTTGTAAACCTTAACAAATGTGATGCTGTGCAAGCTAGTCTGCAGTAGATCTGTCACTTTTGTTATTTGCTTGTAAGCTTTTTATGATTTGTTGTGGCTTCTCGTTGCTATACGACTCCTTTCGCTGCATATTTAGTAGCTTGACTTTTCTTCATTCACTAACGCACCTAGGAATGACGGAAGTACGTAGTTTCTCATGAAATCCGTCCCAGCTTACCGTAATGATTCAGGCCAGGGAAAAAATATGACTTGGGATAATCTACCCGCTCTTTATTTAAAACGTTCTTCCTTTCTAACCCAAAAAAGTAAGAGTTATTTTGTAAAACAACAACAATTTTTTTTTTTAAAGTCTGTTTAAGGTCAGACAAAGGCTTCACTCTAATTAAATTTTTTTGCATTATACTTGTTTAATACTGATTTCTACATTTATGATCATATATTAATTTCTAAAACAGATCTTTATTCTTATTTCATTCTTAAAACAAGACATTGTTGAAGGTGAAGACCCTGCCCCCACGCATGTTTTGCAAGATTTCTTTCTGTCAGAAATGTTTAGTTTGACTGTTCATCTTTTCATGCATGTAGAAAACTCTTATTTTAATGAAATGAACTCATTTAAAGAGTTATTTAGTATAATTTTGACAAAAAGGTATAGAATATGTAAAATAAAAAAATATATATATAGAAATTGTGCAATATAACTTTTGTTTGTTTGCTTTTTTATTGTATTTGCTGTACTTGCATTTTTAAATAGTTTTTGCCATAAAAACAGCCACTAAAATCCCATTAAAAAAAGCTGACATGGCATGAAATAAAATATACTACTACTCTTAAAACATTAGAATAGACCATACCTATATTAATCACTAAATTAATAAATATTCCAACAAATTATTGTTTTCAAGTTAAATTTTTTTTCTTTCAAATTAGTATTTTATTAAATATTTGATCCTGTGCTTAAATAAACAGAAATTAAAAAATAAAAAATAAACGGCACAAAGTATCTACCGATTTATTTCCATTTCGTATAAAAAGGCAAAATGACTGTGTACAATTAAATTAAACAGGAAATGTGAGAAACCTTTTTTTTTTTTTTTTACTTAGTACAAGTTTCCAAACTAAAAGAGTTGTGTACAATAAAATACACTGTAGCCCAAAGTCCTCAGACGTTCTCCACCTTAATAATGTTCAGCTCGGGCTCGTGTGGGGACACCGGAAGACTAGAGGACTGGTTCGGGGGGCTACAGGCCTGGAAGGACCCGTCTGCACTGGTGGAGGGCATGTCTACAGCCTTATTATCCATCCCCGTGAAGGAGTCTGTGTGTGGCTGTGTGTACTGGGGGGCAAATGTTTGACTGTGTGTTTGTGTGAATGTCGGCGTGCGTGCTTGAGTGTGGGTGAACGGGGACCCGCCGGAGGTCGGGCACTGCTGAAACCCATTCATGCTGGGTGGGCTGAGCTGGTCTAGAGAAAAAACCTCAATGCTCTCCAGACCAGAATCGTGGATTTCATTGTACCGCGTCTGAGCTTGGCTACACTGAGCGTAAATGCCCTGACCGCTCGCAGTCTGACCGAAGGGAGCCGAGGAGGCCAGGGAACAAGGCACCGGTAATGCTGGTGCAGATGTGGGCTCGAATTTGGATGCGAGATCTTGCAGGGTGCTGAGAATCTGCTTCTGGACTTGAGTCTGCTGGGCTTGTTCTCTCTCCAGCCGGCCCTGGTGGTCCACCATCATCCTCAACGCCAATCCCAAACTTCTCAGCTCGGAGCCCAACAGCTGGATCTGCTCCTGCAGGCCGCTCAAGGCTCCAGGTTCCAGGCCGCTCCGCTGGGGAGGAGGCGAGGGCTGGTTGCTCACGTTTTGGACCCGTGCAGGGGGAGCTGGATTCTGGGATGCTGTCCCAGTGGAGGATGGGTCGGGCAGGCGGATGCCGACACGTGGAGGGTGTTGAGGAGCGCGAGTGGGAACGCCAACCCGCTGGTGCATCCACCTCCTGTGAGGACTAGCTCCTTGGTGCAATGATCTCTGAGAAATAAAGATTTAATTAAGCCTGCAATCATTAATCATCAATAAACATTAAAAAAAACAAAAAACATTAATTTGTCAGCATAGGACAATACTTGACAGAGATACAACTATTTTAAAATCTGGAAATCGAAAGTGCAAAACAATTTTTTTAAATCAATATATTCCGAATAAGAAAGAAATAAGAAAGAAAAGACAAATTTCAGTTTATGTTGACTTTACTTAATTTTTTTTAACTACCTCGAATCATAATGGCACTGGATTGATGATGTTTCATAACGTACTATGTTTGGAGGTCTGCTTGCAGTCAGGTCATATGATGATGTCTGAGGCAACGCAACTTTTCTGCCTTCAGATCCGGGGAAACAGGATGGGTCTCGTCTCATTGACAGTGACATCTGCTGGCCGCTCTGAGGAACGCTGTCTCTGACCTTCACAAACACAGTTATTAAGTAACAAGTTAATAATTAAAAAAATAAATAAATAAATAACCACAAAAATGAAATTGAACTCACAAAAATACTTATTTTCTTTTTTTTTACAAATTATATATTTACACTTATTTTTAAATTAAGTGCATTGTCTTACAATGTGCACAGTCATTTTACTCTAATTAAAACTTTTTAAAGCAATTTAAGTATTTAAGTATAATGTATAAACATATAAAAAAAATTTATATTACTGTAATAAAAAATGTGTCATATTTGTATTAAATTTGCACTACAGTCATGAGAAGTGATGTGCTTAATTATCCAAATTTATTCTTATCAAGGTGATATTCGTTTATCTAATTCATTAGAAATCCTTCTAATATGCTGATTTAATGCTCAAAAACATTGATTATTATAACGTATTTGCTGCTTGATATTTTTGTAAAAACCGTGATCATTTTCCCCCCACGATTCTTTAAATAGAGAGTTTAAAACAACATAATGAATGTATTTTAAATGAATTAATTTTTGTAACACTACAAATGTTGTTCTTTACAGTTACTTTTGGTTAATTTAATGCATCCTTGCTGAATAAAACTATTCATTTGTTTTCTGAAACACCTAACTGACCCCAATCCTTTACAACAGTGATGTATGTATATGTATGTATATCAGTACACTCCACCCACCCGTGCTCGATGGAGCAAAGCCTTGTCCAGCAGTCGTTTGCGAGCCACTAGCACCGGATTGGCAGGTGAAGGCGTGAGTCGTCGTCTTGCATAATTAGCAGCACTCATCGCTCCGGATCCCACTCCTGAACGCGGCCCTTGGACGCCAGCGTGCTGTGTGCCCTGTGCCAACGAGGTGACACTGACGATCCGGATATCCTCATCTTTTTCCCCACCTTGTGCCCCTCTCATGCCTGCCGAACCTGTCCCGGACGACTGTCCTCCTCTCCCATCGGAGGACGCCCCGGCTTGCTGGGAGGCAGCGACTCGAGAAGCTTCTCTGAGGAGGTTCCTTAGCTGCTGGTCGCTCCAGCCGATGGGCCGGGTCTCAGAGCTGCCCGCCTCCCTCGCTGACACCGGCACCGGGTGACCGCTGTTCACAGCTGCTCCATCCTCCTTTCGAGCTCTCCCCTGAAACTCCTTCAGGAAAAGGTAGATGGCCTGCGCAGACACCTTGATGTTCTCCAGCTCCAGCACGGCTTTGATCTTCCGGAAACTCAAACCTGCTTCCCGCAGCTCCACCACCTTGCGCTTGGCAGCGTCGTCCAGTCTGCCCATGATGGAGAGCACAGGAAGGACTCTAAAAAGCTGGTTGGTTCAAGCAGATCCTGAAATCAAAGCAGAAACAAAAGTTATGCTCCCTGAAAAAATGCTGTTTATGTCTCCCTTGTGAGTAGTTTATATATATATAGACACAATTTTCATTTTGTGCCTAGGCTGTGTTTTCAGAACGTAGGATTAGCAAATCACAACAACAACAAAAAACACACACATATTAATTAATTAAAAAGTAAGAGAGGTTTTGCTGGATTTAGAGTTAACTAATGATAAAAATGAAACTAAATAAAACTAAAAAAAAAACTAAAAATTATTTTCCTACGTGAAATAAAATAACGTTAACAGGAATAAAATACCGATAGATACATAGGTAACATTTTTCATTTTAATTTCATTTTACTTGATGTATTAAAATGTCTAAATCTTAAAAAAATGAAAAAAAGGGGAAAAAACACTATTTAGAAAATAAAAAAACAAACAAACACATGTATGTATGTGTATATATGCATACAATTATATATTAATTAATAGTTACACATATTTGTTTTCTCTTGTTTGGCATTTATTTTTTGCATTTCGTTTTGAAAATGCAAAAGATTTATTCCAGCCTGAAACGTTATAGCATTACAAAACAAATAACATACAGAATTACACATATTACATATGTATATGCTTACTACCAATTATCTGTTTATATTTCCAACAATAATGCTATAACGTTTCAAACGGTTTATAACAGTTTTTAGCTGGTCTGCCAGTTTGATAAGTGCCCCCCCAAAAACCCCAGAAACACAGACCACCAGGATCAGGATCTAACCACCTTAGACTGGTTTAAGCAGTTTTTCAAAAAGCTTAGACCAGGTGTCATTTTCAAAAAAAAAACTACGAGCTTTCTGTTTTCAATCAGGGAGCAAGTTGAGAATCATGTAGCGGCAATGAATAGCGAACCAGTGCACTAAAAACACAATGGAAATCAAGCATCTATCTCTCACCTACTGCGACTTTCCTCTTCTGTTATCAATGTTTAAAGCGACGATCGGTTCCATTGTAAAATCACATGGCAAAGCTCGTATCCATATCCGTAACGTGCGCCTGATATTGTCAAAACAACAACAGTATGTTTCGCTGAAACGCACACATTAGTGGTTTACTTTATGACCATTGCATTAACGCACGCCCCGCCTCCGTGCGCCTGTCGCAGGTTCTACGTCGTCACGGCTGCGTCCTCACGCAAACGTCATTAAGACGCGACGGTAGTTACGCACGGCGTTGAGTGTGTAGCGCTTGTCCATTCATCATGTAAGTTTGACTCTTTATTGTGTGTAATCTTTATAATATGGAACTGGATTTGCGTCGTGTATGAGGTTGCGTGTACACAGAGAGATGCTAGCGCCGTTTAATATGATTAATTTACGACATTTTGCGTAATCTGGTTCAATATCGGCGGGATTAGCATTAGCTCAGCGCGCTGAATGAACCAAATCTATAACATTAAACATTCTTTCTTGAAAATAAATAAAGCCGTCAAGTGTTAGGGATTTATATTATTTATATGTACTACAATATTTATTTTTGTACTTTTTAGTTAACGTTAGGGGCTTCCATGAGGTGCATTTGCTAGTCTGCACACTCACTGAATGTCTTTGAATGGCGTACCTTACGTTAACGTTAAATGCTTGATAATGTTGTTTTATAGTCTTGAATTATTTTAAACAATCTGATTTGAATTTTTATGATGCGCATTGTACTTAAACAAAAAGTAAAGGGAAAAAAGAGAAAACGATGGTTTTCTTGTCATGCTTTCTTGTGGTTGTTTACGATGCTAATTCCTTTTAAAATATCTATGTATCTATAAAATTGTGCACAGAATTATTTTGGTTTTGCATAATGCAAATTTATGCGTGTTTGTTTTTTGACTAAAATATGAAAAACGGTTTAAAAAAAAAAAAAAAACGAGGAGGATAATAATAAAAGAAACAGCAACTAACGTTAGATCATGAGAACGCAATTTGGTTTGAGCTAATTGTGGTTATGAACAATAACTTAACCATGTTTTTCAGGTTTGTAAGTCATTCCCATTCTATAAGAGTTAGCTATAAAATTTAATACTAAAATGTGAAATAAGGAGAGTCATAATAAAGGACTCCATTAGAGACCTTATAGTGGTTAATAATTATTTAACTAATAATTTATATCATGTATCTGTTGCTGCTAATGCTCTCTGCTTCACTGTAAATATTTGTTAACAATCTCCAAGTAAATAATGTGCCCTATAAGAAGTTTTTAATTCCCCTAGCTGTAGGCTTTTACTGAAACATGCAAAAAGGCAGTGCATGGTGTGATTGAAGCATGAAAAAATACCTTTAAGCCTTGAACAGAGTAAAACCACAATACACTGAGTGTGAGTTAGCAAGACGCAGGCTGTTTTAAATAAATGTGACACTTTTTTTTTTTTTTTACACAGGGCTCCATCACCGACCAAGCGCAGGGAGCGTTCGGAGGACAAACCCAGGGAGCGAGGGAAGGAGAAGGCTGCTGGGAAAGAGGGAGCGGAGAAGGAGCGAGGCCGAGACAAGATCCGCAAGCGCCGCAGCAACTCCACCGGCAGCAGCAGCAGCAGGTCGGATGGGACGGCGTTCGGGTTCATGTTTTATAGGTGCATTGACCCTTTTATTAAACAGGCATATCTCATTTGGTCTTCAGATCCAGGTCCAGTTCCAGCTCCAGCAGCAGTTCTGGCTCCAGCTCGGGATCGTCCAGCGGGTCCAGCTCTTCTTCTGGTTCCAGCCGCTCCGGGTCGTCCAGTTCCTCTCGTTCGTCTAGTTCATCCGGGTCCTCTGGGTCTCCCAGCCCGAGCCGCCGTCGTCACGACAACCGGCGACGCTCGCGATCAAAGTAGGTTCTGGGCTTTTTTGACCCAAACACTTAATTCATGAGAGAACCACTTGCTAAACTTGTGCTTTTAACTAGGTCCAAATCACAAAAACGGACTGATGAGAAAGAACGGAAGAGGAGGAGCCCAAGCCCCAAACCAACCAAACTTCATCTGGGAAGACTCACCAGAAACGTAACCAAGGTACGGTTCAAAATCAGCGTGTTACATAACTGGTGTTTCCCATCCAGTCGCACTCGTTGTCTATTTTAAATGTTTTCATGATCCAAAACATTTTGTAGTTGGTACCAGTGAAATGTCATGATTGCTTAATTTAATATAAACAAATTAAAGAGATATACGTGGCAGTTCTTTTTAGTATATCTTAATTTTTTTTTTTTTGAAATTTTTTTTTTTTTGAAATCTGACATTTCTGCAGCTCTTACATGCTCTAAACTTTCCAGGTTTTTTATGTTCTGTTGATTCTTGCAGAAGGGTTTTCTTCATATCATTCACCCGTTTTTGACCCCCTGAAACAAGGTGTTTGACAGTATTTTCTCATTTATAAGGGTGTTAAGTGATATCCAAAACTCTCTTGTAAAACCTTTAGCACTAATGTCAACACAATCAAACGAGAATTACAAATTGGCTTGATACGATGTATATAATTTACAATGCATCATTTGCATTTTCAAATCTATCAATACAGAAGATCTTTAGGACAAAACCGTGAATTGTGATATCTATTAATTAAATTTCTCTTCATCTGGCCTCTTGCCTTAAAGGTGCCATAGAATGGAAAACTGAATTGAGCTTGGCATGGTTGAATAATAAGAGTTGAGTACATGGACATA